>JAYRBW010005687.1:0-13667 GCA_036023295.1 Invenusta paracnida | reverse complement strand
ATCTCACAAGCTAATTGCTGACGTTCTTGTTCTTGTCTTGGCCTATTCTCCTTAGCATTAATGACTAGAGCTGCTAGTATCTCTCAAGCTAATTACTGACGTTCTTGTTCTTAGCTTGGCCTATTCTCCTTAGCATTAATGACTAGAGCTGCTAGCATCTCACAAGCTAATTGCTGACGTTCTTGTTCTTGTCTTGGCCTATTCTCCTTAGCATTAATGACTAGAGCTGCTAGCATCTCTCAAGATAATTACTGACGCTCTAGTTCTTGGCTTGGCCTATTCTCTTTAGCATTAATGACTAGAGCTGCTAGCATCTCCCAAGCTAATTGCTGACGCTCTAGTTCTTGGTTTGGCCTATTCTCCTTAGCATTAATAACTAGAGCTGCTATAGCATCTCCCAAGCTAATCCCTGACGCTCTAGTTCTTGGCTTGACCTATTCTCCTTAGCATTAATAACTAGAGCTGCTAGCATCTCCCAAGCTAATTACTGACGCTCTAGTTTTTGGCTTGGCCTATTCTCCTTAGCATAAATAACTAGAGCTGTTACCATCTCTCAAGATAATTACTGACGCTCTAGTTCTTGGCTTGGCCTATTCTCCTTAGCATTAATAACTAGAGCTGCTAGCATCTCTCAAGATAATTACTGACGCTCTAGTTCTTGGCTTGGCCTATTCTCCTTAGCATTAATGACTAGGGCTGCTAGTATCTCTCAAGCTAATCACCAATTTTTTATTATTTTCTTTTGAATAATCGATTATGGTAACAAACTAAATTGTCTAATTTCCATGAGTTTTGAGTTTTAATAGTTTTCCTTTCAATTTAGTGAAGGGAAGCTTTTTCTATTGGTCTAAAATCAACTAGAACTCAACTGATGATCCATACGCGTCCAAGCTTGACATTATTGAGCGTTGGTGTATTAAATGATTATAAAAGGAATCGCAGATATTACCTCTTCATTAAGGTGAAAATACCTGTTTCATTGTGTCACTTTTGATTAGATCTTTGTAGGTATCCTTGTATTTATGTTTTAATGCAGCGTCGTCATCTGTTTATTCTGTTAATGCTATAAAATTATAAATGCATGTTGTTATTTGCCCGCATTTATAAAACGGAATTTAGAGTTTTAGTAGCTATAATATTCGGTTAAAAACATTGTTCATTTTTACTATCAAATGCTGTTGTTAATTTATGGGATTTAAGTTTTAATTGTCACTTTACTATCTTCATCAAGCATTTTATATACATATAGGTACTAACAGTCAGAAAATCTATATTTAATACGGAAATAATAAAATAAAGTTTTTTTTTAAATCCCGAGCTTTCGAACTTATCTAAAGTTCATAATCATGGGTACAGAATAAAATAACAGAAAGACACATTATATATGAGAAAAAAACACAATTATACATGCAATTATACATCATTGCAGGGATGCTAAAACTCGTAAAATCATAGAATCGGCTTTTATTAGTATTAATAAGAACACCGCTCTTAATCTTAATTAGGACTTTTATCCTCTTGACATTTCAACTAGCAAATTAATTATTGGCTCGATTACATAACTTTTTTCCTTAATTTCATGTTCATGTCTCTCTTTCTGTACTTTGACTTTTGTGAGTTGTGTTCATTTGATTTTGATTTTCTCATATATAATGTGTCTTTCTGTTATTTTATTCTGTACCCATGCTTATGAACTTTATATAAGTTCGAAATCTCGGGATTTTTAATAAACTTTATTTTACTTGACGTGTGATTTTATTATTTCAAAAGCTTACGTTATTTTGTAATAATAGCTTTTTATAACAAAAGTATACGAAACATTTAATATTATACAATATGTATTTTTATTAGTGATATTACAAGCTTTATAGATAATTTCAAAAATATTTAAATTCTTTAAAATAAAATAAAAATGTTATCTTATATATAGTGCGAAATTAAAATGCATACGTTTTTGTATATTAGAATCAATAAATCAATATGTAGCCACAAACAGGATATATAATATGTATTACAACAGTAATATTAATAGTAAAAATATGGTATACATATATTTGTAATTGTGTAATATGTATTTATATATATAGAATAATTTAAATATATATGATTCCAATTTAAATAAAAGAGTACCTAATTACTTTTTCTTACATTATGAGAGTATAAACTTGTTTAATCGAAACAATTTGAACTGATATACAAAAATAAAAATTAAGTTCAACGCAAAATAAAACAATTTCGTTAAAATCTTTGCCATTATACTTTACATTATATATAATTTAATATAATTTAATATTATTTAATAAAGAAATTTGATACTATTGAAGGTAAACAAATCAAATTACAATTATTTGTCGTGTTTTAAAAATACCATTACATATTATTACCTATAACTTTACTTATATCATCAAATATAGTTTGTAATAAACCGCGCTTATATTTTAACAACATTTTCTTATTATACAAGTTGGTTACGTAACAGTTACACGCAGCTACACATACTATATTCAATGAAACATATACGTAACGTTCCTGGAATTTAATTATTATTTAAATGGATAACTTTATAGTATACCCGATTTTAATCATATCATATATATAAATATATTAAGCAATGACTATACTATATCGAATATTTAAGAGTTTGCATTTTAAATGTTTTCAAATATATACTAATAAACAAAAATTATTAATAGACGATTACTTTTAATTATTTCATATTAAAGTCTTGTTTAAATTATTACATGAGACAGCTATTTAGCTGCTTTAGAATTTAGAGCTTTAACTCGATTTTATTAATGGGAACCCGCCTTCTACTCATCTTCAAGGTCACATTGTGCATAAACTCAGAGCTCAAGCTATATTTTTATTAATACGAAACGAAGCAATTGCTCCATTTCTGTGCGCTTAGGTTTAAGCTCAGCTTTTATTAATACGGCCTATTGTCTCATCCTTACTCTCAAAAATGTATATTGAAAAATTGATCTGTATCGGTGGCTTATTAACATGATAAATCCAAATTGGAACCAGATTGGAAGCAAGAAGAATGGCGCCCGAGCAAATTATATTTGATACCAAACTACAAATTTAGTTTACTAAAAATTATTTAAATGAATGCATATATATAATAATGCTATACCTTTGTCTGTATATACAATTCAAAACTCACCCATAGTCATCGTTATCGATCGAAACCGAGTCATCCTCGTCATCTGGCACCAACCAATCACGAATCGCCCGCAGCACCGGTTGGGACAGTGTGACCTTGAGCGGTAACTCGGGATACCAGACACGCACCGACAACTGGTAACTATGGCGACGAAATTTGACAATGAGACGAAGACTTTCAGCCGGCTCCCCCGTAGATGCAAGTGTGGCGCCGTCCTCTAGCCCCGTTGAGGGGATGAGTTGTGCGCAGCGTTGTTGAAGAAAGTGTGCAGCGCCTGGCTCACTGCTGTGGCAGCTTGCCTGCTCGGTTACCTCGACCAATGAGAGATCGTGACGTAGGGCGTAGACGTGGAGGGGATGGCCAATAGGACGACCGGTCAGTGCGCCTGTGTTGATGAGTTCTCGATTCTAATTGGTGCAGAGAGAAACAGGAAAGCAGGAAGTTTAAATCGGTTGCTTTCAGTCCTTTAATTGGTCGAAATAAGATTGTTTGAAACAAGAATAGTAATTATTAAACTCATAGAAAACAAGTCTAAAACATTAAATTTTAATTTAAAATTAATTAAAATTATTTCATAATATAAGTTTTTTAATATTATAGTAAAATGAAAGGTTTGTGATTATTAAAAACTTATTACAGATACACGCACATTGAAAAATACAATCAATGGAACAACTTAAATGGATACATGTATGTACTATAAGTTTAGAATTGTAACAATTGATTGTATGCGTGTGCCGATTAGAACATATATAGTTCTACCTGTAGAGCGGCATGCCTCAATTTTACTTTAAATATTGTATTCAATTAATGTATTAAGTAAAATCAATATTGAATATATAAATATTCCACAAATGTAATAATGAACAACAGTATATATTGTAAAAATGCAGAAGCAATACAGTGCTTTGTAATTAAATGCTTAACTAAAATCATTTTCATTCTGAGATAAAACTTAGGTTGACATTGGAGCAGCATATTAGAAATAATAATAATAATAATAATAATACGATGAAATACTGCAATAATCATTAATTATTTGTCAGCGTCCAAGCTTTCGAGGAATCACTCCATTGTCGAAGGACTAAATTAATGACATACAAACAAAAAGTAATATATGTGACGCACATGGTGAGCAAAGTACGCGTCATTTAGGCTTAATAATATAACAATTATATTCATTATAAAATTAAGAGTACATTTGAGGGCATCTAAGGGTGAGATAGAACAGGTTTCGAAAAGGTAGGATGGGTTGCCCAGGATGTCCACCTTGCACTACTACTATTTTATAAACGTCGGTATTATGTAAAATATAGTAACACGAAAAAAGTGTAATATGTTATTTAACTAAATTATTATCCCGTATAAAACTTACACACTGTATTATAATTAATTATTATGTTTATGTAAAATCAAACTTACAAAAAATAAGATATTCTTTGAAAACATAAAAATGTAGTTTATACTGTATTTTTGTATTAAACAATGAAATTACTCTAAGGCAGCATTTTATAATTTTGCAATTGGAAGAGAGGATGCAAAGAGAGAGGAGGATAGGAGAGTAAGACATTCCCTTCTGCATGGAAAATATAAAAAGAAATGACAATAAACATACTCGCACTCAATATACTCAAAGCGATTATGTGTCGTCTATCCCTGGACATCCATTGTTCTCGCCTCGTTAACTTGGACGTTTTGTGTTTTTTCTTCTCGCGTTCTCACTTCCTTCTAAGTCTATGCATATATTATCCGCAAATAGTAGTACATATATGTATTTATACTATTCGGGCTATTTGTGTGACTATGTTTTCTATGCTATGAGTGAAAGAAAGGGATTTCTCGAATAAAATGAGACACATATGCTGCAGAAAAAGAAAAACATGATGACCCAAAGAGCCGGGAGTTATAATCATAATTGAGTTTGCGGTCAATTGACAGTTTGCTACACAGGGTCGCACAAACTCGGCGTAATTTTAGAGTTATTTACAAAAGAGAGAGAGAAGGGAGGAGGTGGTTCAGGGAAGGCGAAACAAATGCTAGCGTCCGAAGATGCTGCTAGTGACACGTTTGAATCTGACGTTAAAGGAGAAGAGTGGAGGCCAGTAAAAGATATGCGAATAAGAAGAAGAAAAAGAAGACAGAAGGTTGAGATGGACAATTCTCGAGGGACTTAAGAAAGAAGAGAGGCAGCGATGACAAGGCAAAGTTATCTCTTAGATATATAGAATGGATGGATGTTAAGCATCGAGACCTGTGTCTATGCTTGAAATATGGTGCTTCTGATGTGTTGAGTAATGCGTTCACGAGAATTATACGCCAAGAGAGGAGAGGAAAGGACAGAGAGTATAGGGGCATAATTAAGGGAGAAAAAAAATCTAGAGCTAAATATTCCCCATAATCAATAAGGCGTACGCTTTAGAGTAAAGTGTCGTAGAAAAAGAGGGTGAACACTGTAGAGTTGTAGGAATGTTGATATTGTGTAAGAATAGACTGGAATAGCAGATATTTCCTTAAAGTGTCACCTTTCTCTCCAGGCTTGGGTCCTCTCTTCACCTATAAATTAGAATATTTAGTGAAAGGCCTTTACGCGTCTTCCGAAACTGTTATAGCTTGGTGATTACTTCTCTAGAGTTATAGCCATCGTCTCAGATCTACATTCGTGAAGCTAAATTGATGAATACTGCTCAATACCAACCCAAATAAAACGGGAATAGAAGTTGAAAGCGGGTGTTGTTGTTTCAATCTGCTTCAATGTATGGCTATATATACACCACAATTCCCTCGTTATATAATATATCATCCCCTCCAGGGATTCCACCAGCATACAGGGACGAAAAGTGGCGAACCATTCATGCTTGTATGTGTGTATAAATAATCTATCCTGAGCCATCGACATTATTTATGCATCTATATAGAGAGAGGTGATGTGTATATATTATGAAATCGAACCCCAATATTTACACATATACACATATATTATAATCCTCAACTTCCGCTCAACCAGCTGATGTTTCAAGGGCATCCCCGTTTCAAGAGCCTACGCGCACGTAAACAAAACAAGAAACAAACTCGAATCAAGAAAGTAATTAATTTGTAGCACAAGGCGCTACAAATGTATGTTATAGATTTATGCTCTGAACTGTCCGAACTTTCGTTCCAAACCGAGTTGATCACATGAAATCGAGCAACTCAAAGTCAACTCGAATATATCTGCCTGGAATGAATATTTACAGATATTTTTCTCATAAAATAAATACATAATGTCAAATTTTATTTACATTATTCCTGCGAAATATCGTTGCACTTTTTTAAATTGAGGATTTTTTGACATACATTGATAATGAATTACTGAACTCTGCCTATAATAAAAGATTAGGAAACAATTTTTCAATGTTATCTGAAACATATGGCATGTATTTTTTCATTTAGTTTGTGAGTTAAATAATCTAAATCTATATTTTCAATCGTAGAATTTGAAAGAAGTTTTGATACATACATGCAAGATATTCTGTTATGCCTAAGTGTAGAATGTTTTCAGAAAATGTATCACACTGTTGTTCAGTTTTAATTAATGGTGTACCTGAAAAAAACTATTATTTAAGGGAACGTTCGAATTACAGTTTCATTTTGATGCTACAATTTGTAAGTAAAATAAGCTTAATAATATTTTAATCAAACTAAAAAGAACAAACTAGTATAGAGTGTATATTTAATTTATAAATTATGGAAATAAACGATAAATTTAAATGTGATTTATATGATTAAATCATCATTTCATAATTAAACACTCCCAGTACACAAGTCTATAAAAAGTGCACACTTAAAGTTCTGCGACTGCTCCTCGCCTTATAGACGAGGAATCAATGAGACTATCCCAAAGTTTGTCAACTCCTCAACGTTCAACACATTGTTCCAAGCATGTCTGGAAGCCGTCTACTTCAACCTCGTCTACCCACCGCACCCCCTCGCATCTCCTCACCTCCCTTGAACCCCAAACGGCTGCTAAAGTGTTGTAAAGCGGTTGAGAGATACTGATAGATACACCTCACAAACAATTTCGCCAGTAAAGAATTGATAACCCCCCACCACCCCACCACCACCCACATAAACAAACCCTCTTAGCAAGCGGCATACATTGTGCTAGCGAAGAACTTGCAGACATCAGGACGCCTGTCTCTGTCGTCGTTTTCTCCTCGATACCTACGTATACTAACGTCTCTTCTCAGCAATAAATCCATACCTGGATCACGGAAATACTCAACCCTCTGGCTATTGTCTGCACTCAGAACAACTTGCTCTCAATTTCAAACTATCGTACGCGAACTATAAATATATCGAGTACACAAGCGCATTCCCTGTTTATCTACACCAGCAGTTCCCAAACCTCAATCTTTGCTTTGACATTTCTCTTGTTATAGTTTCTGAATTGGAGGAATAATATAGAAAATCTCTCGATCTGTAAAATAGCCTCTACTAACACTTGTTATTACTTAGGTACAAACTCAAAGCAGAGAGGCTGTTTAAAAGAAGATCTTGAGCAAAGAAGTGGAATCATTCCCATCTGAACGATTGCCATATAGAAAAACCATTATACTGAGATCATTAACCAAGATGTTCTCATCAGATGGAATCGTCCGCTTAAGGAAAGTATGAGTCGAATTCAGAGTAATTTGGTATATATACAATAAATAAAATATAAAAACATAAGTTTATTTCAGCTGTAATCCTGAATTTGATTTGCGTAAGAGAGGCCAAACTAGCCTACATTTACTATGCTCAATGTTTAACACATAATACATGTCATATATTTCTGTAAGGAGTGGCAAATAATCTGGGTGAGACAGGAAACAAGATGTCGAATTACTTGGTGCACATTTTGCAGTCAATTCTTTCCCTAACTACTTCAAGGCCTATGGTTTTATACACTAATTGGAAAGTTAACACTTTTCAATTTGACACATTTATAGACACAAAGTAGAATAACATTTTAAAAAGTCAAGCCATAACTTTTAGAGAAAAAGTACATTGTTTATAACATATATTCAACTGATCTATTAAGATTTTGGTTTTAAATTTTTGAAAGTAATGAACATGCTGGCCTTTAATACAAGTTATAATTGGGCATCACTATTGTCTAAAATGTCTCCTATATATAACTGTAGTCTTTACTACTTATTAAAATGTATTGGAATTTAAAAATGGAACAAATATATATGTATACATTTGAAACAAGCAGAAAAGTTATGTACCTTCTTGAAATAAATATATTGGTATATATTGTAGGCATACAAGTCATCTTTTGAAATGTTATTCAGTCCAAAGCAGTACTTTCTTTTAGTTAAGATTTCAAAAGTAATTTATTGTCGAAACAACTTATCTACAAACGGACTGTAAACATCTGTTCATAATCATATCTTTCCGTTGCAGCATGCATATACTATAATATTTCCAGAATATGCATCGTTCAACTTGATATATATATGTACATACATTTGTAATTTCTTGCGATAATCATGTGCATTATACTGTCGGGATACATATATTTTATTCATTAAAGTCCAAAAAAATGTGTCCCTCTTCATGACAAAGTAACACTGTTTCAAGGGTGTGTGTTTGTCCGAGCTTCTAGACAACCTTGGTGGTTCGTTGTATGTACAAGAACATGACTTCGAGTACACAGAAGGCAATATTACCGGTTGTGTACAGAGACGCGCATTAGAATATAGTGCAGACCACCATATGGCTACGATCATCTTGAACAGCTTGTGCTAATTACGGCTAAAAGGAGAAAAGAGGCTTCACTGGTATATGATCTGATTATATGTATATATACGTACTACTAAAAGAAGTAGGAGATGTTTTGCATTTTTTAATACAGAGTATTATAGATACACATACCATTATATTACATAAAAGAAGAGAGAATGAAGAAAAAGCTTTAAATTGAAATGTCGGAGATAGTAAATGTTTGATGTCATTTGAAATGTATACTACATATAATACTACTCAAGTATATGCGTCAAAAATGCGAGCAGTTTAATTAGACCAGTCAACTGATCATATGGCAGAATTGAATTTGTGGATTAAAATCCCGAACACCTATTTTAGGAAACTATTACAGTAATCAATTGGATAAGCACGATATTAGCTAAATATATATACATTATTTTCTTCGCAAAATGAAGTAAAAACTAATTCAAACCCTTACTTTCTCCTTCATTATTAATTATATTGATATAAAATTGTATTTTAAAATGTTTAGCGGTTTTCTCACAATGGCAACATAACTTTTATTGTGTAAGAAACTCATATTCGCACTTGTCTGTATTGATTTTCCGAAATTGCAGCGTTTCTGTACGCCTGCGATGTTTATTTATCTGGTTGCGTAATTGTATTGATGTACCTGGTCATTGCTCTACTTGCCTGTTCTGTTTATGTATCTGTATGTTGCGGACCTGCTGTTTAGAGTTTAGTGTCTCATTTAATCCAGTTTACGGTGGAAATTTTTGAAACGTAGTAAATTTTATGAAAAATCACGCTTTTGTTCATAAAGGAAAATGATTTATTTAGTTCTAAATTTGTATTATAATCATTACGCCAATAATTCATTATTATTATTTGTGGATTTGAATAAATAATTATACAATCTATTTAACACCGAACATATAGGTTTTAAATCAGAGCCTTAATATGTAGCAATATATCTTAGCAATATCTTAACTCAATTATATATATATATACATATTTATATAATGTATTTATAATTCAATAGACTAAATTATTTCATAAAGACGTAGATTATTTGAAATAATTCATTTACGAAATGCACTAATTATAATTGCCAGTATAATGCATAAAGTGATTATAAAAATGACATTTTCAATGTATCCCAATTTCCGAAATTGTCAAATTAGAAGTCAATTTTTGGTCCTTTTTATCTAATTGTACAGCTAATGTAAAAAAACGTATTATATATAGAAGTAATGCCAACAATATGTCTGGGAATATTTTTTACTCTTTTGGTCTTTTGATAATTCATAATATTTCAATTATTCTCTCCTAATTCCGAATAATAAATGTTATCAACTAACAACTAACAACTATAGCAACTCAAAGTTAATATAAAACTAAACATCAGAAAAATATACATACATATGTCTATACGTCTAATAAATAATTAAATAATTAAATTTGTATGCGTAGGTGATCAGGTCATTTCCTGTGGATGATTTATTCATGATATTTGTGGGTATATCCAGACGAATAAATGCCTAAAATGGTTAGTATATAAATGTGTTCATTATTCTCACTTCAAAGGTCCAAAAACAGATCACACTGAAATACTATCCACAGGTTTGAACCAGACAACTAGTTATATGAAATTGTCTAGCGTTCTTATACTAAACTCTTTCCATTTGATAAGCATTTAAGTCAACACACTGTTTTGGGTGAGGAGTGGAAAGTTGGCGACCAATGCCAGATTGAAGGAATAGAAATTTACATTTGCAAGGCGGCTGTTTGTGAATTTATCGTTCGTACAATGTTGGATCAGGAAATAACTCTGCTTTTGTCACTAAATTGACTCCAATTTGCTGTGCACGATATGTCCAACATGTATGAAAGTCCTTGGAGGTATAATATACGTGCAATGAGAATATAGTATATATAAGCGTCAAATCTTCCAATTTGAAGGACAAATGTTCCAATTATGTAATACAGGAAGAGAACACTAATTAATTTGGCAATGGAATGCGAACATCGTGAAGATGGTATGCAGTAGAAAATGTTTTCCTGAACCATCAGTTGCGAAGATATATTATAGTAGATATATAAAATATCATTGTGTGTTTAATTTATTCTAACAAACTATACTTATGTTCCAATAGGAAAGCTATAATTATTACAGTAATCCAAAGCAACAAAGTAGTGCAGTAGGGTGTGAAAATAAATGTGTAACATATATTACTTTGTAATATACGTGTATGTATAATACTGTTTATAATATTGTAATCACACTAATAAAACAGAGTCTAAGTAAATCATATTAAATCATTCTTAAAAAAAGAGTTTATTTCATGTTTCGTTCATCTCCGAGTTACTATTATATATCTTATAATTAAAAGAATTAGTAATAGTTTCCTATTTTTAAATGTATGTATCCGCACTAGTATACTATAAATCGATAGATAAGACTGCAGAGAAATTGTCATCCATTATATATGTGATTTATGAGGTCATAGGCGATAAAAACCCAGATATAAACATTAAAGCGGTATCTTTGAATTTGCAGAAGGGAGTGTATTGATGTGCAACCATAGCACAAGAAAGTTTATCTCGTGTTGGTATACTTTAGCAAATGTAGGTATGTGTTACAAGTAAAACATGATTAAAACATAAATTCCAACTACACCGAAATAACGATCAAAGTTTTTTAAACTTATTTTTGTACATCTAAAAGTAAACCATAAGCATTTTTACGTTGAATTCATTTTGAAACGCTAATAAATGCGTTGATCAAGTTTCTTATAAATCTCCAATCAGCCAAATAAAATAGCGTTATGGTTATAAAATAAGTCTTTATCAATGTTTACAACATTATTATTTAATGACCTTCCATTATAAACAAACAATATTCTTTAAGTTTACACAGTATTTACAGAGTTATAAGTAAAGCATTAAAAGTTTTATGAAATGAAATAAAAACGTAATTTAATATTCTTAACATTTATTTAAAATATTTAAAATTATACCCGAAATAAATGCCTTATTAACACGAAAACATCAAAGGTTTCATTATATATGTCCGGTGATGTTTTCCCCTAATTACAAATATTGCAGTTAATTATATCAAATATATAACATGTAAAACAAAAATATATATATTTTTAGCTGCAAGGTCAGAAATCATCATTATCGCAAATAATACAAATAAATAATACATAGACCGTTTAATAACTATTTATATTAAAAGTACTCGTAAAGAATATAACATACTATCGTTTTGAGCAATGTGACATGAATTTATCGGTCTAAGTAGTAAACACTTCATTATAGAAAAAATGAACAAACAATCGCAAACATTTCAAACAATCTGTAACAACGAAATATTCAAAATATCCATTTGGATAAGTCTATTATTCACAAGTCATAAAATGGATATGTTGGATATGTCGAGTTATTCAAGAAAATATGTTGGATATGTCGAGTTATTCAAGAAAATATGTTGGATATGCGTCGAGTTATAAAAATAAATATGTTTAATATAGCATATTTCGAGTTATCCAAATTGATATATTACATAAAATTTAATTCTCCTTTAGAGAGATAGCCATGTAGATGATTGCAACATCTCAATATATATATATTACCCAATTTCAACCACTATATAACATTGTTTATAAATAGTGGTATTTAGATTACGTAAGTCACTATGAATGAATTTGTTTACGTTACAAAAATTCTGAATTAATTTCATAGCATGTGTTTTTGGTAAAATATTGTTATATAAAAAAATAACAACTAGTTTACATTTTGTCGTTTAATAAAAGACTATATTAATATTATAATGAATTAATAATACACAATAAAGAACAACGCCTTATTAAAATGGAATGGTAAGGTAAATATTGTATTTATTTTGTTTCTCACAATATAAATGCTAGATTATGTTATCTTTCAAATTTGAAGTGCAAGGTTTTACAAAACCTGCTTTATAGAAACAATCTAAAAAAACCGTAATGCTAAGTAATTTAAACGACCACTCAGAGGTATCCCCATTTACATCTTGTCCTAATAGTTCTCCACGAGCCTCAAGAAATTTGACCTACAAGAACACGAAAAAGTGTAATGTCCTTAACCAAACCCTCTTTAAATCCTTTCAGGGGTGAGAGCTTTTAGAATTCAAAAAGGGGGTTCAATAAAATTCTTCCAGCGTACTTGCATGACATAAATATCGTATTTTAGAGAAAGAGAATTTCGTCCTGTAGAAGAAGCTTAAGCAGATTTTTGGAGTGGAAAACGGAACTCTCGAGGTTGTCAAACGCAAACCAAGCGTATATGGAAATTGTATTCCTTTCAATAAAATGTATCTAGTTGAGCGGACAATTACGGACTATATAGCGCCTAATAAAGACTGTTGGAAAATAGTGGACAACAGAAGAATATGTTTTGACATGGAAGCGGTTACCAGCTAGCTATTTATAAGTTTAACCTGGGAAAGAAGGAATTATAATGATATATTATGTATATATAGTTTCCGTAGTGAAATAGGATAAACTTGAATACTGCTCAGCTATAATGACTTGAAGAGCTTACATCATTACAAAAAAAAATAACAATAACAAGGTAAAGAGAAAGAAGCTATATAAATAAATGATTAGAATTGTGGGAAAAGCAGTGACCTTAAAAAGTCTTTAACATAATATGTATAATTTTTTATCGCCAAAAATGGCAAAAAGCTGGTTAGCTACAGACAATTTTAAAAGATATAAATTCATTCAAA
>JAYRBW010005676.1:0-13668 GCA_036023295.1 Invenusta paracnida | reverse complement strand
ATTCACTTCATGTAATATTCGTCCTATGATTTTCCATATATTTCATGCTCATAACCTATTAATATATATTAATAGATTATGACGTTGACAATTAATAATGAAACAGGTTATGTATAATATTTAAAATATATTTGAATAATAATATTATCTACTGAATATTCTGTTATTCTATTCTGCATACAGTATCAAAAGCATATAATATCAGCAGACTATCAAAGTTGGTTTAGTAATACACGTTTTATTTAATTTTTAGAATTGCCTATTAATTGGATTGAAGTGTAGCAGTTATTTCTTGTTTACACCTTTGATTCTTATTTATGAATAAAATATTGTATAAAAAAACTCAAACACGATATTATATTTTTAGTATTAAAAAAGTAATCCATTCATCATAATTTAGAATTAAAACAGTTTAATAAACCCAAATAATAATAAAATAATTCATTATTTATAAAATACTTTTTTAAACGTGGCTTACTATAAAAAATTGTTAATATAATTACAAAATCTTTTTGTCGTAAATACTAAAACTATGTGGAGTTTTTATTTACTTTCTGCATGGTGACATCTTTGATTTGGAAAAGTATAATACACTCACAGTCCTCCCTCTTAAATGCACCCAAACACTAATATTACATTTATTTAAATTTGAGATTCCACTTTTAATATCATAACAGTTTCTCCTCTAAATGAACAGTTTTATTATTCTCAATATTATATTTAAAAACACAATAATATGACAACTGGCACGTATATTCATAAATTACTTACAATTGAATCTTGTTTCAAAATATCATCATGCAGTTGTATATTGCAGGTATTTCCAAAGTAATTATGTGAATTGGTTACAATTAATTCATAAAATCTTTTTTTTTATATAATCATTACATTTATTAAATACTGTGGTTCTGATAATGGAAAAACATTACAACATACTTTAATAAAATATTATTTTGGATAATGAGGCATTCTATTTATTTGCACCTTATTATTTTTTTTTACATGAAATCGTAAATTTTAGGAAACACTGCATTCTTATAAATTCATCACAGCTCGCTAAATACAGCAGGAATTCTTGATGGAATAAATAATAAATAAAATTTGTTTACTTATTTTTAGTATACCATATTGTTATACAAATTTTACTATAACTGAACTGATGATGGCATTGGATGTTACTGTTGTGGTTCTGGTTGCTGTAATTCTTGGAATTATATATGGGGTGAGTATTGCTTTTTAATTTGTAATTACTATGATACTATTTTATAAAAAAAGTAATAATTTATAAAATCAATCAAATAATTGAACATTTTTAGATATTGGAGTGTATTTGGTATTTCTCATATCATTTTAACATGCATGCGTTTATATGCAATATATTCTTTCAATGAAAGCATACTATAAAATCATAATATTCAATTACACAAATTTAAAGATATGTATGTATGGTTGATGTAACTAACGGTAACCATCTTGTTGATGTATAACTGTTAAATATTACGAACATGTTTTGTTCAAAGTAATTATATGTTTATTATATTTGTTATATTGACTATTAAATATATTGATATTGCATTAAATAATTTTTAAAATCTTAGTATATATGAAATTTAATAGAATTTTTACATTTACATTAGTTTAAAATTGCATATGTATTTATTTTATATTTATTTTTTGTATATCATTCATTTTCTATATTCAGAGGCGCTCCTGCAAAAAAAAATATCAAACATCCAGAGACCTCGAAAACGCTCACAGTAATAGTACTATTAAGGGTCTCAACGCTGACCAGCTCGAGATTATTGATCAGCTTACTAACGGTGAATCACCCCTCACCCGAGAATATCAGTACAAGAATCGCAAGGCGAATTCACCCAACTTCCAACATTGCAATATCCCGGGATCCGACAGAAAATATTTGGTGTAGATGTGATTCGTAATTCTTTAAACCCAGATTTGCAAAAAGAAATCCTTCAGAATTCACCTGATAAGGTGATTGAGTTTTTGTCGATGATTGACCGTCTGTTTCCCCCAAAGGAATAAATGCCTTTTTCCGAAATTCATATATGTAACTGAAACTATTCCAAAGTATTTTTTTGATGAAACACTCACAAATACAAGTATCAGTCTTGTTAATAATTTAATATTTATGTCTCAGAGCACTTATAATTATGAAAAACTATTTGATATGCTATATAGTAAATCACCTAGAAATGGTTAATAACACAATTTAGATAGAACTCATAATTGTTATATCTTTCAGTGGTAAACATGTTCTAATTTAATAGATTCCTTCATTTAACTTCATTCACAATTATACACTTTAATCAGAGGTTGTCATAATTTAGAGATTTTAGTAATAATCTGTTTAGTATGTCACCAAATAGATGTAGATCTTTCTTTTTATTCTGACCCTTTGAACAATTTCAGACCAAATATTATGCACCTTTTCTCTAACACCAAACATTAGTATATTTCATACACGTATGTATATAAATCAGATTCAATACTTAATTTTGTCATTTTTTATTCAAGTAAAGGTAACAACTTTCAGTTTAGTTAACTGAAATTATATTTTAACTTTTATATTGTAAAATTTAAGTGCATAGTACTAAATACATATAAATACATTTAAATAACTTTTTGTTATTTCAAATGAAAGAACTTTAATTGTATAATACTATATTTATGATAATTCACTCAATATATTCAATCGTTTATGACAAAATGTTAATTTAATTTCTACACAAAACACTGATTTAAATGGAACAATACAATAAAAAATAAATTCATGTGTTACATATTTTATTATTTAGTATTAATACAAATGTGTGGATATGACTTGCGTATAATGCTTAACCATTGTATATTTTATAATAGTCTTCAAATATAACCTGTTCCAAAAGCTTTTTCAATATCTACCGCTGCTCCAATAATTATTTTATTATTTCTATGCAAATTATGTAACTTACAGACATACACACGATATTAACATAATACATATATTATTTATACAGATTAAATAACTGTTGTTCATAGTATTTAACGAAATGACAATTATCTTTTCTATATTAACTGATTTTAAAGTATTATTCAATATGGAACAACCATTAATTTCGTCTCAGTTTTAAATATTCATAATTAAAAATGAAGTCTATGTTTTATTAAACTGTGAATCTTTGCATACAATGAACAGTAAATATAATTATGTTAAATGTATATATAATATGCATGTTGTCAAGGTAAAATTATACAAGGTAATACTTTAAAGCCATCGGAATATTGTATAATTTAATAAATATACTTGCGTATTTCAGCTTTTTCAAATGCATTCTAATGTTAATTTTAAAAATAATCAAATGGTATATTATATTTTAAACTAGTTTTTTGTAGCAACACTTATAGTATTTGTACTATCTAGAAGAGGTAAAACAACATGTTTTTTACACATATATACATACTTTAACTATAGATACTATAATCAGTGGTTTGTAAATAAAATATCAATATAGAATATTATAAATCCTTATATGTATGTATACCAGTTGAGTTGTTTCAAAGTAATTAGCCTTAATGTAGATATGTCAACTTCAATTTGACTTTAAGTTGTGTCGTTCATATTGCATAATACAATGTAATAATATAGATTTTAGTCTAGAAACATTGTTCTAAAATATATATTTAGACAAAATCACAGTCGAAAAAATACATAATAGTATGTATTTCAAATTAAAATGTTAATATATAAAATAACAACATTTTCTCTACAGTGTTAAAATGATTTCCGAATAGCTAACTGACTAGTTTTGAGATAATGATATTTTCATAATGTTGGCAATGAGAGAATAGGAAACATTATTTATTTCTAAACGTTGCTAAGCATTATCCTTGTGGAGTCTAAGAAGTCATATTCTTCTAATATGATTGAAACAGGACAACATAAACGCCGTCTTTATCCCCCCCCATCCTATGGATAGTGTTATCTATCAAGGTTTGATATATATATATCATGTAAATCAAAATCTTAATTTAAACAAAATAATTGCTTTCATATTATGTCAATATGCCATTGTATTATTTTTTACTTAGTTGAGAGCTCCATAGGTTCCACCTAGCGCATGTATATGCTGGAAAGGAGAGAGGGGGGCTCAATAGGTTCAATCTATATTTTTAAACATTGCAAAAATAGTCAACATTTTATTTTTCACAAACTACTTGTACAATATGAAATTTGTTGTTTAATTTTTTGCAATAAAAATATTTTATTCTACTTTGTGAATTATTAGATGAAATTAATCAATATCTGAATTAAGTATTCGTCGATTTTGGGAGAGATATTAATTTCTATATTAAAATGTATTTTTTTATTATAGTTGGTTACATTTTATATATAGATATGGATTAGTTATGGATAGTAATAATCATAATTAATAATGTTAATTATAATCAACAAGGCTGTAACTATAGCCACTAGCATGCTGCAAAAAGTATGTTTATGTATATTATGATATGGAGGAATTTATATATCTATTGTTATCATTTTTATGTGAATGATTTCATCGTTAAATATTTAACAATATTATTAAATCCATTTACATATATTATAACAATATTAACGATATTTAAGATTTAAAATATTGATTTGCAATAAATACATTTTACAATATATTAAACAGGTTACAAGGATATATATAATTTATATTTTCGTGCAAGTATTTAAGGAATATATATCTCAATAATATATTATTAAATTTAATTTATACTACTTATAAGTAGTATAAAATGCATTAAACATATAATTAATGAATATTTTGTTAAATATTTAATTATTATCAGGGAAAATAAAATAAAATAATATTGTGCTCCTGAAAGGCATTTTGACTGTTTTAATAACAACGAGAAGACAAGTATTACCTCTCATGTTTTTATCTCTAAAATGATGTTTTACAACTTAACTTCTGATACCAGTCTCGTGTAATAATACCTTGTAATTTCATATTTCAAATGTTGCTTTTCCAGAATTTAATTTGGGACATCAAATTTGAGCATAATATTTTTCGAATACATAAAAGTTTTCCGTGGTCTCTGCTTATGGTATAGGATTGGACATAATCTGTAGGTATTACATTTAATGGTTTTTAAAATTTTTAATATTCAGTCTGCATATTTAGAGGTAAACATGTAAATTTAGATAAACTTGATTATAAATATAGAATGTTTTCTGTTAAGGTGGCTCCTTATAAGGAAGACATTTTCAAATGCTAACCTTAATTTTATGTATTTTTGTTGTATAATATTTAATGTTTATACTTTATTTAATATTCGCTTTATTTTACAGTACTGCATTTACACCAACTGGTGGTCGCTCCTTAAATTTATAGACTACGCGATCTTATTTTTATTTATATTTAGTTAATTCTTGAAAGACAGTTCACATATACAACAAAGACTTTATTTTTAGAAGAATTTGAAATATTCATATCGTGATATTGTAAATAAAAGAAGATAATTTCGAAATGTGTATAATTATGCTTTACAGCAAAATACGTTCGATATGTTTGCTATGGAATTTTAGAAAGAAAATTTGCTGTATAGTATTTAAAAATTCTTTCAAAATAAATTAATTCTTAAGAAAATACTATTAATTTGAACCATTGCAAGTAATCAATTTACATAAAATGGCAATCTAAACTAATTTCATTATATAGTAGTCATTTCATTAAATGTATTGTACAATTTGCGGTTGTGGTCAACATATATAATTTCAAAAATTTAGTATAATTTGATAACTTAATTAGATATTATTGTAGAAAAAATTTTACAAACATATCAAAACAGTATTTGTACCAGGTTTTTATTATCGTTTTGATTAAAAATCTAGAAAAGAATCAGAATTTGACCACAAATTTACTTCTTCAAATTTGTTATGTTATTTTTTAAGATAGCCAATCTAGGTTTTTAAAGTAGAAAGCTAACTCATTTTCATTATAGGTATTTTGGAATATATATTTTAAATTTTATCAATAACATTTTTCTAACTATTTTTATCGTGGTAATTAAAAATCAAAAAGATATCATTTTTTACCGAAATTAAACTTTTTTAATATCATTTGTGCAAAAAATGTTTAAAACGTATAACAAATATCTTTGGTTTTTTCCATAAAAAGGAAAGGAAAAGTATTACGAACATCCATTTACTGTTTGAAGACAACTGTCGTTAAGTATTTTTCATGGATTTAAAAATGGATTTGTTCAATTTTAGAATTTTCGACAAGCTGTATTTATATTATAGTTTCATCCATTTGCATCGGTATTTGACAGTGCTTTTTCTTTGGAGCAAATCAATTTACTGATTTCTAATATTACAGTTTTTGGTTAATAATAAATATTTTATAACGATATAACATTATGCAAACAATGTGATGATTTTATTCCTTAAGGTGTTTATCAAGCGATTGATATATTTCATAGCTTACAAATAAGCTATGATAAGATATAAGTAATGGCTTACACATTTTCAGTCACATATTAACAGCCATAACTGAATAGTTTACGTGTATAATACTGTCGACAATAAGGGTACATTTTTTCTAATGCACGGAAAATATTTCTGAAGTACAGTCATACATTAAAAGCATTTGTGTACGCACTATGTAAATACTGTCAATCGGATGTTCTCTAAAAACATCTCATAGCCACCGTGCCACAAGTTTAATTCTTAAGTCTTCTCCCCACAAGCTGATTGTTGGTTTAATATCATAATATTGAGATCTAAGTAGTTATTTGGGATGGAATATTACATAGAAATTCATGTTACTTATGACTCCTATGCAATCCGAAAGCAAGCCTTCAGAATAGAACTATGAGAAAACATAGTATTTGGCATTGTAACTTCGTAAGTTATTATCTTTCATCGGATCCGGTCCAAATAAAGAAAGACGCAGCCTTCATCTTCTCATCACTGTCATGATCTGACAATATTCACCATCGCGATCGTTCATCTTTCAATTCCTAATTACAACTTTTGAGACTGAGTTCTAATCAAAGAAGATAGATAAATGACTCTCCAAATAAATAAATAGATAGATAGATATACTCCTTTTAGCTTTATATAGGTTATTAAGTAGCCCCTGATTTTACGTGTTGTTCCTCAATATACATAATTGGTATAATATGCTCTAACAACGTTTATGGTATACATTAAGTTGATGTCAAATGCTAGATTTAAAGCAGGTGATATTTTACATAATAGAACTCCATATATTGTTAATGTACTTAATCTTTTAGTAAATTATAGTATCTAAGGCATAATAACGTTTAACACTATTACGACGTCTCTGTAGAGTATTTCCTATGATACGTTATAGACTTTATTCTCATTCTAACATTCTAAAGAAATTCAGAAAGATCTGTATCAACAATTATAGCAAACGGTATAATTAACTAAGTACGCTCAAAATCAGTCATAGTTTTCATAATATTTTTTAGATGATTTCATAATTAATTTGATATTTAATAGACATTAAAATTAGACATTTAATCTACTATAGTATAAAATAGACAAAATAAGTAAAATGTTTAATTTCACTCAGCCAGAAAAATCTTTTATCTATTTTATACTAATAATATCAAGACGGCAATGAATATTGTTATCTACTGTTATTAATTTTGAGGTGAATGATTGATATAAGAAAGCCAAATATTAAAATGGATTATTTTATTACATGGAATTATTTATTATTGCTGCTGTCACTAAAGACATTTTGACTTTTCCCTTTTTTGAAACATGATTATTTTATCTGTCTATACGCCTATAAGTTCTTAGTGATATTGATTGACATTTGGAGTACCGTTATGATTGTATCTTCTTTAAAATTAGTTTAGTACAAAATATCGTTCCCTTACTAATTATCTTTTTGATTTATTCTTTAACAAATTGGCTGAAAAGGCTTTCTTTCTAAAGAAAATAAACGCGACATTATTACGTAAATAATTGATGGGAAAATTAAATATTTTTCTATTGTTCAGTTTAGGAAAACATAATTTGGAAATGTTTATCAAATTAATATATGAAGTGAATATTTATTTATTATCTTATTTGTGACCTATTGGTGAATTAGTCTGAACATAATTTCAATCAAAATTCAGATTTATATAAATGAAACACTTATAAAGTTTAAATAGCTGGCAATCGCTAAATGTTGTTCTTGTATATTTGATAAAATGCTATAATTGTTTTAGAACAATACACAATGTTGTAACAAATATCTAGAATTTAATTTTGATTAACTGCTACTTACTATATCAATTTTAAAAGTAAAATATTATCTAGAATTCAATTTTGAATTCTATCAATGTTTAAATTTATAATATATAACTGTTTTTCGACCTATATAATGCTTAACCTTTCTGCAAGGATGCATTAAATTATGTGAGTAAATTATGCATTAAAGCCGTTATCAACAAAATAGTAAATGGTGAAAGATCACAGTACCCTATTTAACTATTGCATACCTATTAATTTTCACTTAATCAATTATACTAACTGGATTGATTGGTCCAATTATGAGCTTATTTTTAAAATTTTAATTGAGAGTCAAATTACAATTGTAATTTTATGTTTAAAAAAATATATTTAGAACGATATTTGTTAAATGTAGTAATTTTCTTTTTAAAGACTGTATAATGATTATGCTGTCTTAAAAATAAAATAAATACACATACAAGCATTTTTTCTAAATGTTCTAAATTAATAAAGGGACAAATGATATTTATATTTCATATTTTGAAATACAGTTGAATATATGTAGATGCTAATATGATAATCTATTTTGTTAAAATTTTACATGTATTATACAAATATTTATATAGATTTATCAATGTTTGTTTAAATGAAGCGAACATGGACAACTACTAGTATATTGATTATTGACAAGATATTGGTTATAGAAACCATTATAGCGATAGAGGATACAACAACCCCGTTGTCACAATGAAGAGGTTAATGTTTTAAAAATTAAAACTTAAGAACTCAATTCCTTTAAAACATATAGAGATATATACAAATTTACCTTCCTACTCAACAATTAACTATTTATTCATGAAAGGAAATATTTTTGTGTGTATGTATTCTATTTACGCTGGCTTGTTGCAAAATTACCGTTATTTTATGTTATAACAATATGCACATTGATCTATGATATTACATGAATAATTCAATTATATTTTTAACTGATACAATACTAATACACTCATTCATATTGTTATTTTGTTTGATATACACAATGAAATGTTTCATCTTGAAAATTTATCATATTTCATTGTATTTATTTAAGATTTCCTTTTACAATTTGTAGGTTATCTACTATTAATGTTATTTTCCTGTTGGTTATAATTTGGAAAACCTAGTATGAAATGTCAGGAAGAAATATAATTGTATTTAGTGTACGCAGTTCGTTGAAACATATATGACTCAATTAATCGATTGAACTCAAGCAATTATTATAACTAAGAAGTGCAAAAAGTGCAAGACAGTCAAAAAATTTAAAATTTGGAGGAATTAATTATAGGTCATAAATATTTCCAATTCATTTTATCACGACAAAATCTTAAGCATTATTAATTTCCCATGGGATCATATGCACGTAAAAATCATTAGACTTGTAGTATGTATAACGTATTTTCAAACATTTTAAAGTGTTTCTAAACTTGATTTCATCTGTGTAAGAAATAAAAACGTAACTATAAAGGGCGACTTTTTTCAATAAAAGCATAAAATGACTTATTACTCGTTTTATTTGATAATTTTATTACATGAAACTCATAAAAAAGAAGTGTTTAAAATACTTTAAAATTGTAATTGACATTTACAATTTTCGTCAAATGTTAAAGTTTATACAAGTCAATCAGAATAACAAATGAAAGTTAACTACATAATATGCTTAACTAAACATACTACTGTAGGTCTATAAATTTGTAATTATGGGTGATTAGTTAAGGTGTATTTATTGATGAATATAATTGGCAATGATACTACATACACTTAGATTCTAATAACTAATAAAACTGGCGAGGCGTACATATATATAGTTCATAAATGATAATACCACAAATTATGAATTATGATCATTTAATAACAAGGCATGCACATTAAATAATTCAAATTATTAATTGTATAGAAAATATATACATTGTTAGAAAATAATAATAAATATTTTTCAAAATTTTTCTCTTTTCGCTGTAGTAAAATAAGCATTTTTGTCAAGAATGGGTTTTATAAAAAAACTTTAAAATAATACTTTTAGTGAACAATTTTAATTGGACTGCTTACTTATAAATACTGTGTTGTAAATGTATTTACAATACTAAAATCTACAAATTTATTGAAATGTACAAACTGAGTATTCATTTAATTCTTTTCAATTTGTATCTATTTCTACGTGTATGATTTAGTACCTATATAACACAGTACGTTAAACAAAATATAACTTTTCCTGTCACTTGAAATAATTAAAATTTATTTGAACAAAACATATAATCATAGAAGTGGAGTAAAGCATTGTCTATAAAAACAGAATGCTTCGTTTAAATAAAGACTATTGAACGCAGATTATCAAAATGAAAAATGACACAATCACTACTGTATTTAATACGTCGCTAATTTCAAAAGCTTTTCACTACATTTGTTAAGTATAGTGACTGGATTTTTATATATATTTTTATATATTTATATATAAAAAAAGAGGATGAAAAAAAAGGTTAGGCTAGTAGAAAAATGTTTCTTTGAAACAGATTATGTCTTTGAACAGAGGCGTGAATACCGGGTCAAACCCCTTCGGACCAATACTTTGAACTTTTCACCTATAGCTATAAGATATGTGGATGTATATTTCCCATGGAATTACTCATTAGATATTTTATATAGATATATATATAGATATTTTACACAATATTTATAAACATGCTTCTATAACGTAATGCTTTTTTTTATTTATTTTGCCAAAAAATTATTTGGCTATAAATATAGATATATATTTGTCAATTGATTTTATTATTAATTCTTACTAATTTTAATGTTAATGAAGTAATTCCAATAAAAACATAAGCCTTTAAAAATTATTTGTCAATATTACATAAGAATCATCTGGTGCATTATTAGTCAAACTAATTTGTCACTAAGCAATAGGTGTAATTGTAGTGTATTCATGATTTTTATATACATACTCATATATTGTCATTTTATAATATAATTTTTTAAACATATATTCAACATTGGTTAATTAAAATAATGTTTTTTAAGCATACCACAAAATGCTGTGTTCATGATAGTAAATGTAAGTATATGTATCAATATTTAATGGGGGTTAGTTGAATTCACTAAGATACGTATGAATTCATTCACTGAACGTTTCATTACAGCTGTTATCTTTCATGTGTAAATATAAATATATAATTTTCATTTCCAAATATTTTAGCGGTTTTATTTAGTGCAAATACAGAATAATCTGTACATATTATATTTGAAAATTAATTTATACACCAAATCAATGCATTATACACCAAATCAATGCATTATACACTTAATCAATGTTTGGGTATAGGTTCTAATAGTAAACATAAACATTTAAATGTTCGCGATAAAGTAAAACAGTGTTCCCTAGGTTGGATAAATGTTTATACACCATACATAATAATTCACATATTTGATGATAAACATCTTTTACTCAGCCATAATTAATGAACATTATAAAATAATGTGTTAATCGTTTAACAATTTGTTTCAAAATTAGTTATCCTATTTACAGTTTTTTGCATATTATAATATAAAAATATATGTTAGTTAGAAATATCAATAACATATGCATTCTATTAGCTTGTTAACCATGTTTAGTCTATTTGTTAACTTTTTATGCAACTACCTATTTTATAATTAAATTATGCTTCTTTTTTGAATAAGTAGTTTATATATAACAACTTACAAGCATACATTTTTCCATAATAAAAATACACGTTAAGCAATGGACCAACTACAAAAACTAAATGCATTTTCCAGAAATATTAGCATTTTTATAAGAACGGCAAAATATAAATTAATGATTTCAAATGAAATATGAGTGTATTGATGGTTTGGTAACCTTTGGACCAAATTATTTGGACAGCGTTTGGACAAAATAATTCAATTGCATTAATTATGCAATCTTAAAATATATATTTTCTCGTACGATAGTTTCAAAATATGCGATTTAAAACACTTACGAGCAATACGATTGTTCGATAAAAATACTCCTAAGCAGTTATTCGATAGTTTGTCAGAAAATCTATATAAAAATTCTGAATCGATTTTGTTACTATTATTTATATTTGCATTTTTCTAATTTGATTTTATGTAAAAGGTATTCCTATCAAAGTGTTAAATAGGTCTTGAATAAGTGGATTCTTCAGAAAGAAGTTTAAGGTAGATAATAAATAGTAAAATATGTAATTATAGGATATAAACTATTTTTGATTAAGTTGCACTGCTGTATATACACATTATCTGCGTAAATCATTTCGTTGAGTACATTATTAGAAATGAATTATGCAAATGAAAAATATAAACATATTTTTTTTAGACAACATAATTTTTTAGCCTTAAGAAAAACATAATATTTTACACGAGTATTTTTGTATAAGTATTTAATAAGTATGAAATATGTGGCTAATTTGTAACCAAAAATTCTTAAGTTAATACACTTCTGGAAATATATAACATAAGCAGATAATACTTTCCACAGAGCTCTTAATATTAATCAATATTCTATTTAAACCGAAAACATACGGCGCAGAGCGTCGCGACGCGTTTAAATCTTCAATTCGCATGAACGAGAAACAGTACTGCATAATATTGTTTTACAATTGCTTTGTCTCGAATAGTATACTCTTTATAACATCATTTTTGTTGAACAGCTTTGCATGTAAGTGGGTTATATCGGTTTTATCTTTTGTTTTGACTTGTAGTGGGTTTTGCTTTCGATGTTATTTTCTCCACGAGGTTTAAGTTTTCGGGCGTATCACCCCGTTTCGTGTAAATAGACCTCAAGACAGAATGATTATTATTCTTGGCTAAAAATATGAAAGTCACTTAAAATGATTTAATAATATGGATCGATACATAGTGTTGACTTAAACATTAAATTTAATTTGGGAATCAATTTAAATTATGACTCATTTTAGGTTTATTACGTCTCGAAGTTTAATATTTACTTTTGTCAATTTTATACACAACTTTGACATAGTTGTAAGCAGTTTTGTAAATATGCTTTTACAAATAAAATTAACGGAATACTTTTATTGACTGACAACTTCAAAAAGTGTTATAATTTGTTATATAATTTATTCTTTAATACATACTTTTCCGTCTATTTTTGTACAATAATATACCTATAGACTCAAACGAATTTTTAGATGCTCTATATCTATACAAATTGAAAAAATCTACCCAAATTAAGACTTATAAACAGTATATTGTATAAATATGTATAAGTAAGTAAGTAAGTAAGTATAGTGTATATTTCAGCAAATGACAGAACGCATTTGAGGGGGATTTAGATTTATAAGTACAAAAAAGGTAATTTACAAAGAACATTTTGAAAAAATGGTAGCAAAAATGAAAAGTTATAAAAACAGTCA
>JAYRBW010005675.1:0-35160 GCA_036023295.1 Invenusta paracnida | reverse complement strand
TACAATTTACAAACAACTTACGATATGTAAAAATTGTTTGAAAATATATATTTGATCTTAAAATTAATCTAATAAAAGTATTTAAACTACTTTTTTGTAACCCATTTACATAAAATTTATTAAAATAAAACGATTTTTTATATACGACGATTTACAGCGTGATGTATATGAAATCAATAAGAGTCAACACTGTGTTTAATTACTCTATGGTGTAGTATGATTATGTTCATTTTTTTTCAAAATATGTCAACTCCGTTACCTTTTATAAATGAATATTGTATATAATCAAAGCTATGTAAATAGATCAATCTTTTAATATACTAACAAATATATCCTAATTAACCAAAATCAATATGATTTAATGAAACAGTTGCAATAAATAAATAAATAAATACAGTTAAATAATTAAAAATTAAAAGAAGTGGGTTTTTATTGTTGTAATCTCTAATAAATTATAAATATAATTCAATGTATTCTACATTAGATACTATTTAGCAAATACCAAAGTATAAATTATTACACATATTGATCAATAAAACTTGAATATATTTGCTTAAAAATAAAAGTGAGAATTTATCTAATTTATTTATTTTTATGGGAGGCCATCGACAAAATACACAATAATTATTTTACCATTCATAATTAAGCTTGCAAATATGTTCAATATAACATGATCTGTGTGTATATAACAAAATAAAACTAAAATAATATACATTATGAAACTTTTTTTTCTTCAATTCTGCATTTTTGGTAGAATGACCCGTATACTATTAAAAATGACCAGTAAGAAATCAAAAGTGAATAAAAAATAAATAGTATTAATATTGAAACAATTACAATATTCACCCTGTCAATCAAAATTGGTAAACATATTTTTTTACGAAAACAATACTGGAACAGCGATATCCCGGGTCCTCTCATTTTTCAGATCTAAGGTTACATACCCAGATGTTCATAATTCTAAATATAGTCAAATGTTTTCGAAATGCAGAGCTTTTAATATTACATAACCTGTTTCCTTTTTGTACCCTTAATAACACCCGCTATAGATCAAAAGCACCTTCCCAGTAATACATCAGCGTTCTGTGGACAACTTTAAAAGTTTTACGAAATAAGTGTTATAGATTTTAATACTAATACAGTCATTTTAAACATCAAAAGCAAACCCGTCATATGTTGTTCACATAAAAAACTATAGTGTCGGGCTCCTGCAGTATCTCTTAATAGATGTCCAAGGAGACAAATAATATTAATTTCAATTTAATGTACATATTTATATATCTAAGAAGCGGCTTCAGAATATGCACTACATAGTGAGTTTTATTTCATTAAGTGTTTTTTTAATACTATGTATATAGATAAAGCAAGAATCTTATAAAATTATTAATTAATAAAATTATTAAAACTAGAAAGTTATTCGTTAAAGTAAAGTCAATGTAAAAAGTTTTTTATTAAAAGCAATATTTCACAATAACAAAAAACACGAATAATAGTTTTTTACAAAAAAATAACAAGAAGCAGTATAACATTGAGAAAATCACAAAGTACATACATTTTTTAAATATGACAAATAGACTGTGACTTTGGACGTGTATATATTTTATGTGTGTGTGTTATAGTTAATTTACATCTAAAAAGTTGAAAAATCAAATCTTTAGACCATTATTATTTCTGTTTTTTATGATTATAACAATTCTGATATGTATAATATTTATCGAAGTGACAATGTGGGTCGTCAAATTTTATGCCTTTTCCCCCTCCTTATGAACTGACTTGACATCTTCGTCCTTCTTATCCTCAACCTGCTCATCTTTTTCGCCTTCATGTTTTGTACCATCTTTATTATTTTCGTGGTCTTCTTTCTTATCTTCCTTCTTATCATCATGATCTTCTTTCTTGCCATCATGATCTTCTTTCTTATCATCATGATCTTCTTTCTTTTCTTCCTTCTTATCATCGTGATCTTCCTTCTTATCAACCTTATCTTCCTTAACTTTCTCGTCTTCGGCCTCCGCCGTGTCCTCCTTTTTATCCTCCTTCTCTTCTCCTTCTTCGATTTGTGCAGAGCCTTCTTCTGAAAACACATTAGGAAACACAAAGGAAATTATAAAATACAGCCTTCAAGTTACAATTAAATCTAGTATGGGAGTGAATAAAAATCCAGTGTAATCCAGTGCTATTCAAAAATATTTCAAATCACATAAATGAAGACATTGATATGTTTTTCTAAATTTTATTTAATACGCATAATAAACAGTCAAATGATTGTGTATAGTATGTATTATAATTGATAAGAAATGCATTGTTTTTCATGCTATATTACACATCTTTTATGATGCGCTTCATAATTTATAATTCAAATAATTAAACAATCATCTAAAATTGTATTTAAAAGCAAGTTTAATTGAGTTTATTATAAATGTCATTTATCCGAATTTAAAGAAATAGCCTCTTTTGAAAACCAATAAACATCGATATCCTTAACTCCCCATTCTCACGGTTTCAGTACAAAATGTCTTAAAAACAGCTCACCCTGTTTGCTTTCTTCGGTCACTTTTTCTACGGTCTTCTGGTTGACATCATCAATCGCCTTTTTGATTGCTTCTTCCGCATCGGTGTTACCCAAAACCTTTAAAATAAATAGAAATATACAAATGAAAACAGTAACACATACAGAAAATTGCGGTTAATAGTTATATAATAATATTATCAGATTATCAGATGTTATCCATATTTAAAATTAGTATTGTTCATTTTAGAAAGAAGAATTAGACAGCATGTTGCAAATATATAACTCTATAAACATAATATACAAATATAAAACGATGAAAAATCTGAACATTTATTATTACCTAATAAAAAGAACCAAAAGATAAATTGAAAATTATTCTTTTTATTATTATTATCATGGAAAAGAATATGTTAAATTACTTTAAACTTAATAGTGTCACACATATTATTATCCAATAATATACAATATAATAAAGTGAAGGAATTTTTTTCCAACAAATAATTTAAACGTGCTTTGGATCAGCATTAAAATTATGCTCTTCTTGGATTTCAAAACACAGCTGTGTATATACAACAGAAATATAACAATCTCAATATAACGAAATATATCGCACCTTCGCGAAGTCCAAAGCCTGTTCAAAGCTGTCCGTAGCTCCTGGATAGTCTTCAAGCTTAACGCAAGCCTGTGCGATGAGAACATTGGCGTTGAGTTGCCAGGAGTCGTCGGAGATCTCGCGAGCGCTTGTGAGGGACTTCTCTCCATAGGACTTGGCCAGATCAAAGGATCCCAGTTCCAGGTGGCAGCGACCGATCTCGTGGCTGAGCCAGGTCATCTCCAGAGGAGATTCACTGCTCGGGATCTTCTCTTCCCAACTGTAAGTTGAGTAAGCGATAGATGGACAGTTCAGGTAGTGTAGGACTTACGAGCAGGTGTTTAATAATTTAGCACGGTTTAGAAGACCTAATTCTATTATTTAAAAACCTAGATGTGGAGAAAACACTTGGGACCGTTTATATAGTGCTTACTTACTTACTTACTGCTGAACCATTTTCCGATGAAGTTTGGATGTGGACAGTGACTCTACATCCATGACAACCTTCTCCATCTAGCACGACTTGAGACTATATTATGGCATGCATCTTACAGTTGACCATTTCATTTTTTCATATATTAAATTCGAATCTTTCTTGGAGCACCACTATGCGCCTTTTTTCTTCTACAGATCCTGCTAAAATATTTATTCCCAGATCTGCAGAGTCTCTTGTAAAATTTCAAAATATTTCAATTTCAGTCTTATTTCTAATCTTATCAATTTCCCTTCTATACCAAGTTCATTCTACGATTGTTAACTTTTTAAACGTTCTTTAACACAGCCTGATAAAGAAGGTAAACATAGCCTTTGTCCAATCTTCAGGATATTGTTGTTTGTTGAAATGTTATTGCAAAGATTTTATAATATACTAATACCTATTTCTCTAAACTTTCTCGACAAGTCCGCTTTATACTATATAGGGCACAAACATTAAGAGCTGTTTAATTAAGCAAGCACCCAAACTAATCAATAATTTAAAAACTAAAAAAAAACCTCAATGGAACATTTTCTTCTCCTTTTGAAGAAAACAAAATAAACTTTCTTGATGATTCTGGCAAAAAAAATTATAGCAATCCAAACAGTCCTCCAGATACCTAAGGTGAGTTTCGGCACGACTGGGAATCAATGTTTCATATCAATTAAATTGAAAAAAGCCGTTTTTTTGTTATTCTAGAAGTTCGGACTTTTACAAGCATGACTTTCTTTAAGGCAAGCAGTGCGTAGGATATCAATAAATTAGTTGTATTTTTGGTACGAAACGCTAAGATTAATTTTATTCTGTTAGCTAAAAAATATTCATATTTTAAGAAAATAGTGTCGCCTATATTCTACTTATATATCTTCATCGATTGATAGGCCTGGACTCACGTATCAATGGCCTTCTGGTACTCGCCCTGCTTGGCATAGACTCGACCAATATTGTCCATCGCTCTGGAGACTGCTTCATCCACACCCTTATCCCGACCCAGGTCCAAGTCCTTGTTGTGGAACTCGAGGGCCTTGGTGTACTCGGTCTGCTCGAGCTGACAGTTGCCCATGATCGAGTAGAGATTGCTCACCACCCGGATCTTGTTGTTCTGCTCCTCCTCGGGCCAGGCCTCCACTTGCTTGAGCACGTTTTCTGCCTGCTTGAAGGCCTGGTCAAATTCGTTCCGGGCCAGCTCTGCAACGGGTTAGGTCAGGAGTCGTGGAAAAAAGAAAATGGATTAGAAATTCCAATATAATAGTAAAATTAACAAATATAACAATTATTAACTGAAATTAAGGCAGATTTGAAAGATTCCGATATTTTGTGCTGGGACTACATTCGTGAATGAGGTGTGTGTTATTAAATATTGGAGTGTGCGTCTACTTAAAACCAGTGAGTAAAGAATTCATTTAATCGCGCGAATATTGTCTGTTTAAAAACTAATACTTACAATTACGCTCGTACTTTTTAGTTGTTATATAAGACTTTGGCCCTTACAACAGGCCAAGCATGAGAACGGTCTAGTGTGTCTACCGAGGAAGCATCTTTTTAAGGTGCCCAACCTCCTGGGTGTTTATGGCGAGGCGAGAAGCCGAGCCTCTAAATCGGCGCGTAGCGCCGAAAGATTTAGCTTTTAAAAGCTTAGAATGCCTCTAAAGACATTTAAAATAATTTAATCATAATTGTTAATCTACAATAAAAAAATATAAAGATAGACTTAAAGATAAACTCATATTAAATAAAAATAGACTAGGGCCCTTGAGTTAGAATACAGAATAGGGCCCTCTACAAAATAATGTCATTATGGGCTTTTTTATACAAATAAAGATAGACCAGGGCCCTCTACAAAACAAATTTCACTATGGGACCTTTTATACAAATAAACATAGACTAGGGTCCTTGAGTTAGAATATATAATAGGGCCCGGAGGATTTCTTCCAAACGGAGGACAATTCTCATGCCTGCAGGACAACTGAGACGGTTCATTTTAGAGTTTCAAAAGTCAGGGTTTGAAGAAAGTTAAGAACTAGTTTAAAATTATATGACTGTATCTGTTAGTTTTAACATAACAGGATCACGATCATCGCATGTTAATCATCAATAAACTCAAATTTTCCGTTTTAAAATCATCTTGTTCGTACACTCCAATAAAGGTAATTGCTCCATAATCCAGGTAACACTCCATAATACAGAATTGCTACATTTTTAATATAAGGTTATATTAGTACAAAAATAATGACTGGTGCAACTGTATAATACCCGCAGTTTCAAATGTACACACTTAAAAATGTTGGTCAATGAGATCATACCCACAGTTTTGTTTGACGAATAATAATAATAATAATAATATTATGAACACAACATTTCAGCGGATTAGAATTGGCTGACGCAGAACACAGCGTTACTGTGACCGGATAAGGTGACGCAATATATTATTCAATGACATAACAATGGACTGATTTGTATGAAGTTTATAATGTTTGTGAAATATACACGCCCATTGACTAAATTAACACATCTATGTATTAACGGATGCACGGTAAAAACTCGTACACTGTGAGAACTTGTCTATGCATTTCTCGTATTTAATAACTCGTATTTAATTAAACGTAATTAAAAAATCGTCAATTAAAAAATTAAAAACTCGTTTACGAATTTCTGATATTATTATAAACTCGTATCTTGCCCATATATTTTTTAATCGTATTTAAATAATTGCTTACAATTAAGGTACCTGATTTATCTGTGTAGAAGACACAAATTGCCAAAAAGAACATCTCTGTAACCTATATACATTATTAAAAGTATGCGGCCGCGACCACACCACGGTTATCAAGCATCTCATCTATCATTAAGAAGCTGGCCGCGTTATTCAAAAGTAATGGTTCAATATTGTATGTTCATTCTAATTACGAGATTTTGTACATGATTCCTTTTTACGAGTTTTTAAATACGAGATCTCATTACAAGTTTTTTATGGACGATTACTTGATATTTACAAGTTTTCACTATTTCCTCTGATAATGTTTTCCAATGTCCTATCTAATTGTTTTCGTCTTCTATACTAAAACGAGCAGCAAACAAAGCGTAATAACTCACTGTCATCAATCTGGTCGAGAGATTCCCGAACAGAGCGGGCTGATTGCGAGCCCTCGCCTCTGGATGCGCACTTGGACTTCTTAGCTGCTAGCTGCTTCTGGTCCCACTTACGCGAGTACATGGGCTTCTGTTGCTGCCAGAACTCGGACCGTGAGTCCAGGTAGTTGAGCCCCTCGATCGTCAGCTCCCGAATGCTATCCGAGTTCTCTGTCTTCCGTTTCATGCAGTCTGTACGGCCAAGGCAATGACGCCGATGACAACAGTTGAAAATAATCGAAATTGTTTCAATAAAACATTTAATAATAACAAAATATATGTAATAAATTAATATAAAATAAATGCCCTTTTCTATATGCTACTAACAGTAGTATGTAATATACAAAATTAATTAAAAATTAATACTTGACAGTTCCAACAATAATAATTTGAATGAATATTTATATGAGATATGTATAACTGAGTTGATATATTAAATTTAATATTTTCTCCTAATTCGGTATACCTACATTTAGATCATAAAAGTAATATTGAAATTTAGTAGATATAGGTTTCAGTTAGAGGGAAAAGACACATTGTTATCAATTTAATGTTTCAGTAAACTACAGATTCTCACCCTCTTCGTTTAGTATTTTTTCCAGGTATTCACGGTCAGCATAAAGTGTTCCTAAGAGCTGTTTAATAGTTTTGTTATCGGTAGAAGCTTTCTGACGAACTAGCGTTTTCTTTGTTTCCTGCTGTTGTTTTGGTTTTTGGTAACCGCGACCTTTTCCCTTCTGATAAGATAGAAAATCGTAACGGATATTTAAATAAATGTCTACATATATACTTGAAACCATATGCATAAACAGCATATCTTATCCAGTCAATCAAATGCATTTGTTTACCTGTGTGAAACTTAGAATTGTAGTTTGGGTAATTTTTTCTTAGACTAAGGTGATTTTCTCTGATATTAAAACACTATTCTGTGATAATACATATTAGTAAATCTATGCTAAACATACAGAGAAATTAAACAAAACATATTTTCAACCAAAATAGGTGAAACTTGAATTTATATTGGACAACAGTTGCCAAGTGACGCGCAGATCACACAGATAAACAAATCATTTTTATTGGCCATGTCGATAAATTATTATCTATATTTAGATATTTGTAAGGTAAACATTTTTTACGGTAAAATTATCTTCTTAAGAAAATTCATATATACAATATATTAATATTTTAACAAATTTAATGAAATTGTTATTTCTTCATACCTACATGTCATTAAAAATTATTTAAATGATATTATTAAAAAGAGAAAACAATAGCTATACATACAAGCAATATATGAGAACGATTTCTTAATTTACATAACTATATATAAGTAATGAATAGGGGGAAAGTATAAAAATGAGATATTGTTTAATGTGGAATTTATATAATAAAACTGATATATAAATAGATAATATAAGTATATACCTAATAATATATCAGATTAATTTATCTATCGACTGTTATCTTTTTAAATAAACCATAACTAAGGAATCATATCACATCATTCTTGATTTTACAAAACTGTGGCGGTGAAAATATTGCAATGTGGAAATAGGAATTTGTAATCACATTTAAAATTTCAAAATACCATATGAATCACATGTAAAAATTGATAGAATCAAAATCACAGGATATACATCCATTGAAATAAAACCGGTACAGGAGAACAGCAGAAAAATGTGTATATATACATGGGCAGTAGAAATGGGCAAAAATGTAATGAGAAGTTTTTTATCTATCGAGATTTATTGCAAGGAAGTCAATAAAAATATTAATTTTATTTAGTGCAAGTGTTTTTAATTTAGACTACGTATAAGAAATAGCAAAATATATTTTAAAATGTTGATATACAATTTCGCAAACTGCTCGGAGTTTTAGAACTAAAAACTTGTGGAATATTGAACAGACTTCAAATATACGAGTCTCTTTGTAACTTACTTGGCATTGAAATTAGAATTAGTAACCTACATGTTAGAATCTTGTTAAAACAACTTGTTTACAACCTTATCAGTACAATTAAAGACCATAACAGCTCCTCATGATTATTTTTTAAATAATAAAAGACTATAATTGAACACCACCACCAAGAATACTGATTGCTAATAAATGAAAGCGAATATTTCCCCAAGTTATTATCTATGTAGCTCTGATATGCACAATATATTTCCCAAGCACATGCAAAAGTTGCATATTTTATTTGCAAAAAGTATAAGCTTCGTTTCATACTCAAGAATTTTATAAAAATGTGGAATAAAATAGGCCAAATAGGAAATATACAGCTACAAGAAGGAAATTTGCAGGCATGAAGAATGTTTGTTAGATCTACGTAGAAATTGCACATATGTATACCTACAGTCGATTACGACAGTTTGTATCACCACAGAAACTTCCTACGTTTTACACGTTAACCGTGAATGCTTACAATACTATAAAATTGCCGAAAATAGAGTAGATTGTTTTATATTTAAACAAATTGTATTAAACTGGTTTCTAAAATATTTCTAAAAATATTATTTTTTTAATATTTGAAATACGTTTGAAATACATTGTCAATTTACATATATATTTAAAATAGGATTGTTAATTTATGCGATAAAATTATACTGTTATAAACTCATTAATTTATAATAAAATATTTTTAAAATTAACTTTTATAAAACAGTAATGTAACAGTAATCTACTTAAGATAATGTGTGCAAGTATCTAATAAAAGTTACAATATTTTTGGCTATCTATATGAAGGTTTAAACATGGTTGCATGGCTGATATATGCAAAATATTGAAATTTTTATATGGTGACGCAAACTTTATGTTTTGGACAATAAATATCTAAATAAAGAGGAAAGGTTTGCGTATATATTAAAAATATTTATAAAAGGAAAGTTATATGCATACGTAAAACCTAATAAATTAGTAAAAGTACAACCAAGTTGATCAATAATAGAAAACAACTGGAAACTAGTTGGAAATAAAAATTATATAAATATAAAATTGTTAATTAAGGCCAATTTAGTAGAAATTGTAAATTAGTAAGAAATTGAAAGGAATTACCTGCTTTGTGTCCTAGAAAAATATGTAAGATAAAGTATGAGGTTAATATGTAACATAAAATTATTACGGAATTTTGTAATCGTCTTAGCCCGTAAGGGACACATAAAAATAGAGACTTTGTATAGACATTCAAAATATGTTAACCACCTATACCTATAACAAAATACACAGTGTGTATACTTCAGCAATATACTCAATTAATGTGTCAGGAATTTTTAAAGTAGGCACACTTATATATTTTAACATAATTATAGAATAATATATATACTTAGTATACGTACATATTTATATACCATAAAGTACGAATGGTAAAAGTTGTCACTCTGTTATGTTTCGTGTTTAATTTATAATTTCACTCTTAACAAATTCACATTCACAAAATTCCTAAATATTACTATAAAAGTTGACAAATTCATCAAAAATTAGTTTCATACTACTCGTGCTAGACACTTATCAGTAGTATTAAATGTTTATTGTATGTGAATTTTGTCTATTTTGTCAAAAATTTTATGGAAATAATTTGGTTATCTCCGTTGAAATTTAGTGCATTATAGCTAAAACTTTGACTTATTTAATATGTCATTTTGTTTTAGTGACAAGTCTTATTACTTATTAGTCTATGGTATATACTATATTGCAGTTTAGTAATACATGAGACATATAATCTGTCAATGATTAAATTAGCAGATTAACTAATTTAACCATAATCGTTTATCAACTTTGATTAAAATACAATATATTAGATGCACAAAAAGATAACAAAACAGAAGAATAACACAACTTACGCCTTCTATGTTATAAAAATGAGTGAGATCGCCATCACTTTTCAAAGTCACAACTTTTGGATCTGAAAAATACAAAATAGGATTTCAAAATGATACCTCAGTGATATTACACAGCGAAATACAAATATATGTGATCATTTTAATATAGTCAATAATAAAATAATAATTAATGATGGAAATTTATAAAGATCATTGGAACAATTTTACTGCCTATATATAGTTGACGACCTAATTATTAGGCAATCAATAGAAATAACATATTAACTAATCTATTATTTAATTAACAACCGCAGCTAATAACAAACTTTAGAAAAAACGTTATTTTTAAATGATAATTAAGGATATAAAGAGGATTAAAGATACTTTACGATGTATTTGTAAAATCAATTTTGATAAATTATTAGTTCTTTAATGAACAGCTATAACTGTCATTTGAATAGCAGAATTTAGTTTGAAGAATAGAAATTCTTCTAGTACAAGAATAAATCTGTATATTTGTATTATAAGTAAATCACTTACACTCTGGGATTTTGTATTTTGCTGAATTTTGTATTAACCTGGGTATAATTACGTTATTCGAGAAATAATCAAAGCGTTCATATCATTAATATCAAGGCAACTAGGAGAGAGCTTATTTCTAAATAGTGAATGAGAAATTGTCTAAAAACACAAGTATTTGATTACAATTTATACATGTACAACAACGAATTCATTACAACTGTTGCATTATTTTCAAGCTGCATGTACAATAATTGGCACGTTCTTGTACCAACTTTGAAATTTAAATGATATAGACGAACACATGTTTTTAACGTTTTCGCAAATCACAATTCTTTAAAATAAAATATAGTATATATAAACGTGTAATTTATTAATGCATATTACTCGTGAATATATTACTTAATATAATTGTGAAAAGGAAATGATTAAAAATTAAATTAATGAAATGCAATGTACACAACCAACTGAAAAAAACAATTAAAATGAATTTATATTAACTATGAGTGTCTAAGATAAACTATGTTTTATCTTTTAAATATACCAAAACGACTAAGAAAGGAGAGATATATAAAGACTCTTTGAAAAAAAGTATATCTATTAACATTTAATTGAATCAATAAAACTTCTATTTGGGGACATAAGTGTACTGGGGGCGGGGTGGGGAGAGGAAATGTTGTGAAGCTTTGATTTGGAGGAGTATATGGACAAAGGGCTGTGTGTGTGTGTGTTTGTAGATACATATGGACCCATCGCAAGCTACGGTAGAGGGATGAGAGGAGAGAGTGCTCTCGGTGGAGTTGGAATCATTCATAGACAGACAGAAAGTAGTATAGTACAGTAGAATAGGCATACCTGACACTGGTAAAACACAAGTTTCTTGACAAGGTTTAAAGCGCATAGAAAGGAATTAATGTTGATATAATATAATGCTAATATAACATGTTATCATAGTAAATATTAGAATACCAACGACTCTCTTATATCACACAGAACTCTTACGATCATGTAGTGTTATAAAGCAATAAGAATAGCTATACAACAGAAAGAAAAACGTTTCATTAAAAGTGTTATTATAGTGTATTATTTTTATAAAATATAAAATAGTTTTCATAAATATAGTACACAATGTAAGATACAATCAAAGGAAGCCAAATAAAAGGAACAAACATTTTCGGAATGCTTTTCTATTTCTGTATATATATATATATATATAAATGAATAGTCAGAGAACAATGAAAAAAATAATAGATTAGCGATTTTTGAATGAATTGAGATCCCCATAATTAGATAATCGATAATTAAATTACTTTTACAGATTACCTATTTTAGAGGAAATTCAACAAGTGATTTCTCGAATTGTAAATTTGAGTGTTTTTTAGATAATATTACTTCTTGAACACTATCCACAAATCTCTAGCTACTGTACTAATATTAACTGTTACATGTACATTACTGAATTATTCGATTAATTTGACATATACATATTCACTGAAACAGAAACTACCTAAATTATAAATATACAATTACTGAATGCGGACGCATACTTTGTTTTTGTTTTATATCGTAATTTATATTTGATTCCACTAAAATATTATATATTAGGTCGGATAAAAAATATATATATAATAAGTATAAGATCAAAAATTAGTTAAAAGAATAGTTACACATACAAAACCTCACACAAGTACTTAAACTTACTTCATTACTAATGTAAAGAAGTGTATTGGAATTAACTATACACACATTTTAAAGCAATATTTTATAAGAATAAATTCAAAAAACACAACGTTAATTATAGATTAAAATGAACTAATAGATCTATGCCATAATTTAGAATAATATGCGATATTATAACTGATATTAACTAATGTTATTATAATATTACATATACGACAAAAAATGTTACAAATGGAAACGTTGAAACAAATTCACTAAAAATATAATTATTAAAAAAGAACACATATTTTTAAATTTAGCAATAATAATAAACTTTATTAACGATAAATATTACAATTAAATTAGTAAAACGTTTCAATATACCTCCAACTGCATTGTTAATAGCTTCTTCAGCTTTTTGAATTCCGAGGCGGAAGCACTGGTTTTCTGGTCGCAGTTTGTTACCTCGATGATAGAACACCAATGCATTCTCGAAATCGGCTTTGAAGTAAAGTACTTCAGCCTTTTGGAAAATTCCCTTAAAATATTAAGAGAAACAATTAATATTAATAATATTAACATCGGGATACATTGGCATCAGCAAGAAGTAAAACCACATGGGCATGTATAATTTATACAATTTATTTGATAATCGTATAACAATGTATTTAGTACTGTTCAACAGTAAATTTTCTCTAAAGCCAACAATGTCTACTGTTAGTGTGTAAATAGTTTATATAGTAATACATCTATCGTACTAAAAAGGCACCAGCGAAAAGAAGCAAAGATTAGTATGTATGAAATATAACATGATAGTAATATAGATAGTTATGCTTAGTATAAATACAAAACATCTCAATTAGTATATAATTCTGAATTCAACAAACATTATAAACGATTTTTATTAAACTAAAAACCAACTAAATAGGCACCATACCTCGGCTGTTTAATGTCCTTGACAACATCTATAAAATATACAGTAAATATAAACAATAACTGAAATTATACACTTTTTCATTTAATACCAAACATAGAATATAATGTGCATAAATCTAGCCATATGGTAATCAGCAAACCTTGTAGTAATTTTTATCTTGCGATAGTGATTCCTCTGCATCAGCCAAAGCTTTTGCGGAGTCGCCATCATTAAGGTAGCACTCTGATCTGTTTACAAGGCAGTGCTGGTCGCCAGGTCGAAGTTCAAGTGCCTAATATGAGGAAAAAGAGCAAAGGAGAAAGGAATCCATGTAAAAATGAAGAAAAACTAAATAGTATTATAATAGAGGTATTATTATACCTACATTAATAACTTATTGTAATAGAGATACTGATGAAGCTACTGGGGAAGATAAAAATGCAGAGGTGTACTGTATGCAATAATAACAGACTTTTTCTGTTTACAGATAATGAAAAATGGTTCTTTGCGTTATTTCTTATTATTAATTTATAACCTAAACAATTTGCATTCTGCATATAAATTTGTCACCATGATTTTATCATATGTTGAAATTACATATGTTTTTATTATATATTCACAAGGCAGAGAGATAGAATTATACTATACCAATATGACTAGACAGTAGTCAATAGCTAACGTGTTAACAAAATGGACTTGGTGACTATTTGTAAAAGATAGTGAGCATAGGAAGTATTCAGAATTCAATTTTCAAAATTCAAAATTCAGTTTCATATGTTATTTTGTGAAAAATCATATTATTTTGTTTACAAATAGTATAACATTATGTTTGAAAGTTTTTTAAAGAGCAACCCTTATTTTTATTTATTTTTTCATGGCGATTCTAACAATATGATTTTCGTTCTTCACAAACATATAATTAGCTGTCTATTTTACTCTAAAAATTAACAATTTATAACTTGTTAGATTTGAAAATATATTTTCTTGACAGCAATACAAAGTTCCAAATTGTCCCTGTTATTTATTGTATACTTCCATTCTAGTCATATAGGTATGTATAGTATAATTGCATCTCTCTGGCACAAACATACATGTATTTTAATAACATATTGTAAGAAACATATTTTCATTTAGAATAGAATATGCCCTTTAAGTGTTCTACTATTCTCCTAACAGTAGTGGATTTAGAAAAAGGTAGAGTGCCTTGAGTGGCATTTGTGTCCATGTATATATTATATACTAGAAGAATATTTTCTAAAATAAAAAATCTGCTTTGTGTAGGACTTTTACTACACAATTTGCACAGCATCTGTACAGATAAGTTAGTATTAAAAATACCTCAATCAACCAATTTATTTACATGAATAAGCTGACTCAAATTAATTTGCAATATTGGGGAATTACTCTCTATTTTATGTATTTTAAGACAAGAAAAAGGGGATCACCTTTTTATTCTGTTCCAAAATTGGTTAAAACATTATATTATTATAATATAGGGGGAGGGGTAATTCAAAGGTAATAAAGATATGAAAAATATAAGTAAATGCTGATTTTTTTGTATTTGTGATGCAATATAAATAAAATATTTGTAATGGTGATTTCCCATAAATTCTATAATTCTATGATAAAACAAAAAGGTACATAATACATATAATAACTTTTAGTCATGTGCAACAAAATACTTATATATATTTATATGCTTGCTATCACTCCTTTCAAAGTTATAGATTTTGTATTGTATATATATAATAAACAGAAAGCTGTTATTAATTAATGTTTATTATGATTTAATATTAATTATTAGTTTTATTATTTAATAATAAGGATTGAAGTAATAAGCATTAAATGTTTATTATTAATAAGCATAATTAACAAAATTAAAAATAAATAATAATGCTTTATGATAAATACTATATATTAACTTTGGTAGTACATTAAATATTATGCAGTGACTATTTCAATGGCACTTCTGGACAACATTTCATGAGTGATATGCTTATTATTATATATATAAATAGAAACTGTCTCTAAATAATTAAAATACTTAGTTGTGTCAATTTATATATAATAGATAATTCAACCTTGTATATAATTGTAATTCTAAGTGCAGGGTCAATTGAATAACATCGGTTTTAAACATATAAAATATATAATGTCAATATAATTGTTACTTATTTTTATTATAGGCAAGTAAAATTTGATTCAAGATAAATGTTTTTATTTAAATAATATTATTATTTTTGATTAATATCAATAGTATTAAATAGATGGTATTAATTTAAATGGCACACATTCTGTTTAATGTGGTCCAACTTTTAGTAATATAAAGAATGGCTCAAAAAGAAGTCATTATCATGACATACATAAGGTCATTATAATATTTGTCATTAAAGTATACAGTAATATAACTGATAATATAAAATATTGTTTAATTAAAATAAACTGTATGTGCTTATAAGTATAGCATTAAATAAATCTTACATAACTATTTCAATTACTATTATAATAAATATTTGTTTTTAAGGTAATCTTTTGTTTAGTTTAATTTAGTTTAAGTATTGCTTTATTTCAATAATATTTTATATATCAGCAATATCATAGATACAACCATAGATATAAATAGTCATCTTTATATCTCTCTACCTAGATGAAAAATCTACACCTTATGCTGGTCCATGCATAGTTTAATTGTATGAGGCAAGAAATGCTAGATACAGTATAAAATATAGATTTTCAGAAAGGCAAATGTATATGATATAAAGCACTGATATGAAAAGAAAAACTATTGAAATGTGTAACTGATTTAGAGCTATAATCATATATGTAAATTATATAAGTATAGCTTAAATAATAATAAAGTTTTTCTGATAGCAAAAACAACTTGTTTTATATATATTTAAGCCATATGAATATGAAAGAGAAGATTATCTTCTCTTTTTTTATTTTGTCAGTGCAACTTTCTATGGCTTAAATATGGGCAAAACAAGTTTTTTGTGCTATAGAAAAACTTTTTTATTACTTAAGCTATATTCTTATAAATTATATATTATGTGGATCTAATTCAGCCAGACATTTCTCTACTTTTACTTTTCATATCAGCCCTTTATATGATGTATATTTACCAGTCTAAATATCTATCTTTTATACTGTATTAGATATATACGTAATATTTCTTGCCTTGCATAATTGTATAGATGACTCATCATTGGTACAACAAAAATTTACTATAGGATTAAGCCAGATGATTTATTAAGGTAGAGAGACAAAAAAGGCTATTTATATCTATGTATATTACTTTGACAATACCTACTTTTAAGCAGTTTTTTGTATCATTAAAAGCAGAATGGGCCTAAACTGATTGTTTGCTATTTTAATTAAGGTTAAAATAAATTAGAATTTAATATATATATTTTAAATATAGCATATACCTTGCCCTTTATTCTAATTCAAATTAGACTTATTAGTTTGATAAAGATACAGTGGTTTACAGAAAGATTGCAATGACTAGAAAATATATTTAATATTATCTGAAGAGTGATTTAGATTTTTGATATTTAATTGCAATATAATACAATTATATTATATATAAATACTTCAAAATCTATGGCTATTTTGCTATTGATTCTATTCAATTCTTTTTGCTGCATGCTCATTGGATGTTCTATAAATAGAATATGACTGCATCTCATATGTTTGAACATGGTTAAATTTGATTTTTTTATTTAACCATTGCATTTGCTATCTTTTGCAAATCAGTGTAATTAAAATGTAAACTACAATCATTCCCCTATTTAATAAATATATGTCATGGAATTTGAAAATAAAAAACATAGTATATTTAACAGAATCAAACTATTTAAAGTGTAATCTAACTTGTAAATAATTAACATTTGACAAAATATATATTTCATTTGCAATCATTTTTAGTTACCTGTGCATAACATATAATTGCTTTTGCATTGTCTCCATTTCGTTTTAGTGCATCTCCTTCAGTTCTGTATATTTCAAAAGAACTTTTGGGGATTTTTTCTCCATCAGAAGCATTAGATGAAGGCATGATTTAATGTTTACTAAAATATTTATGCTTATATAATTTACGAAATGAAACTTTTAAATATTGCGCGTATAATCAAAGCGCTTGTTGACCTGACAACTATATAAAATTATTATAAAATATTATAAAATAATAAAAAATATATCAATGATTAATATTAATTTTAGAATTAGCTAAAATTTTTGTTGTTAAACTAGTGTCAAAATATTGTTATTTTTGTGTTTTTGTTTTAAACTGTAGATGTAAACAAGCGTAAAATTTAATTTTTTCCTGTCAATACATATGTGTTGACGAATTAAATTATTAAAAACGGTAAATAAATACGGTTGGCAATCATTATTTTATTTTATATAAAATATTAGCAATCATTTAGATATTTTACAAATAATTAATACGTCAATAACTGTCAATGTTTATATATACTATGTCCAAGATCAAGCCTACCAATTATCAATCAAATTAAACTTGCCCCTTCACCTTGATTCAAGGTGAAGGGGCAAGTTTAATTTGATTGATAATTGGTAGCAACTAGCAGGCAGAGTCCATGTAGGCATTCACATCATATACTGTTGATAAACGTTGTTTGTGGTGAGAGGGCACTCATTTACATTAAAAGATAGTTAATAAAATAAATTTTAGATGCTACTTCTGCCTTTCTTTTGTTTATTTATTATTAAATCCAGAAGTTCTGGATTTAATAATAAATAAACAAAAGAAAGAAAGAAAGAGCATTGAACTACAAAAGTTTTCATCTAATTCTAGGTATATCATGGTATAATTTATATTATAATTATACAGATTAGTATATTTAACTATATATACTGCATCATGTACTGTTCAAAACTTATTTTATAAATTATATTATATCATTCATTTGTATTTAGTATTTTTATAAATTGATATACCCATGAGATTATTGTCAGAATTTTATATGCTTACATTTCAATATAGCTATACATTCATATAATATCACTATTTTATTATAAATGGCATTTATAGAGTTCTTGGCCATACTTTTTTTTAAATAAATGAATAAAACAAAAAATAAATATAATTAACAAGTAACCCTTATTCACTACTAAAAGCTGGTGGCCGCTTGCGGCCACAGCCACACCACGATTATCAAGCAACTCACTATGCTTTACAATAGTATTATGATATATATACATTTATTTGCATTTATTTTTTGTTTTATTTATGTTTTATTTATTTTCCAAAAACATTTTTTATTTACATCCATGAACTCCACAATTGCCTTATAAACTCTTTAATCACCTATAATTTGTGCATTAAAACAATATTCTCTATTAATATTATAATAATGCCATATATATATTTAATAAATATGCTTTCCCTTATTTTTAAGTTGCTATATTTTTACATATTTCATACCACTTTTTTCAATTGCATAATTTATATATCAGATCAAGCTTTTCTTCTCATCACCCTTCTCCAAATAAAGTAAAGAAATATTAACTATTATGATTATCTCACCAAACTATTAGGACTCAAATACAATACTGTAATATACCTATACTTAAGGTTTTTAATATCTTAATACATTTCTACTTTTCATTTATCACCTTAAAGTATATTAATAGAGCTAGATGACCAATTATGGAAACCATATCTACTACCCCTGCTCAATATCTTCTTCTGACATTTTAAAGAAACTAACTTACTCTATATAAACAATCATAAGGAATAAATATTGACCTCTTCTATCCAATCTATTTATACTATTTATACTAAAATTGAATGAAAATTTTATATAAGTTTGTCATCATCAAAGGTACACTATTATATAAAACTATTCGTTATATAGTTTTATAGTTTTATATATAGAAATAAAGTAAAGAAGTTCATTAAATTAAATAATAACTATAAAATATATGTTGAGAACTCCAGTCAATTTGGTATAATTGGATAGATTAAAAAGTAAAATTATAATATAAAAATATTTACTTATATCAATTTTATATTTTTGACATTTTAATTAAGAGGATAAAATAATACCATAATTAGAGCTACTAATAAATAAATAAATTTTAGAAAATTATAATTAATAACCACTAACCATCCTAACTGAGATACAGGAAGCAATTAAGCAGATATACAACAATAAAATAGAAGAAATAAATACTATACCAAAAGAACTATCAAAGACTTCAAAAATAAAGGAATAAAAATAATAACCTTAATACTACAATACATTTTACAACAGGAAAGAATGGCCAGAATATTTTAGAAGATAGTGATTATACCACTGACTGATAATTTTATTTATAATTTACTTATAATTATATATACATATATATCTCTATTTTTGATAATATAATTTTTTATTCTAGATAAAATTTAATTTACCCAAATTAAATTTTATATACATAATGGTTAATTATTTTATTTTACTTCATATTCATATCATATTTATTTCTAAATTACAGAACAATCATTACTGTTTTACCATCTTATAAAGAGTATATATCTGTTCTTTCAGAGTTTATGGTTGGAAACAGTTATTTTAACCAAATAAAAAATTGCATCTTTACTTTGGACTGCTTTATATGTATTAACCATTAAACTTTATTTTATATGTCTAATATTTATTTAAATATACGAGTATATTTATATAAATTAATAAATTAAAAATTTCAATTTAAAAAATGTATATTTATTAATGAAACATAACTATTTCATATACAAATATTTTAAATGTTTAAATATTTTAAGTATGTTAATATTCAAAATAAAAAATACTTTGAATATATCAATTGAGTATTTTTTCAATTATGGTAATTGAATTTCTCAATGAATTTTATAAAAAATATTTATCATATTAAGATGTCCAATTTCATTATATTAATTGATATGTTTATATTATATATAACTGGTTTTATAATATTGTTAAATTATTTTTATTGAGCATTTTTATTTAGTTTTTATAACATTCATATTCTAATTTAAATATATTTATTCTAATTACTTAATTGCTTACAAATAACTAGACTAAACTATTAAAGATTTATATTTTGAATATTGTATAATTGGTAAATATAAAAAGTTGGCCCAAATTAACTAAATTTCAATTCAAAGATTTTTGTACATATTCAGTTTCCATAATTTAACTATTATATTTAGACAATTTGATTTTAGTACAAAATAAATAACTCATAGTAAAATACTTATCACATGAAATGTATATCAACACCTTTAACGGTTTATTGTTGTTTATTATTTATTATAACACCTGGCAATTGACATAAATTTTTATTGAAAATTATAATTTCTAGAATAACTATTTCCAAATATAATTTTTAATATTTCATATATTCTGATATTCATGATTATACTATGATCGAAATTATATTGTTTGCTCAAACTGTATACATTACTTTCTGAAATAGACTTAATTTCCATTCTATAAATTGTTAATTCGACTTTTTTTAGAATTTGGATGATACATGTAAAAATAATTTATTTACTCTAAAATTTCTGAGTTGTTCATGCATACACATCAGCTAAATCGATGCCGATATGATCCTCTGTTGACCTGAAATTATGTAACATTTCCCAAACTGGATAAGCATAAAATGTCTGATTATAAACATTTCTTGAGAATTCTTTATAAAAAATATTATCTATGTATGTCTACTAGTACTGTCTAATAGTACTAAATGTTTGGAACAAAGGATGCAGCTCTGGAAATTTTTTTTTTGGGGGGATAATAAAACCTTGTATTTCTTTATTGGTTGACTTCTTTACAACATAAGCAAATTCCAAATGATGGTATATATTACATGTACACGAATGTGTTGTAATGGAATATATTAAAAAATCAATTAATAATGCGTGGTAATATAAAATGTATAGATTAGTACAGTAGTATTAATACAGAATTGACTCATAAATTAAAAATAGAAAATGGTAAACAAACAAAGTGTACTTTAATATCATTGCTTATTACATAACTTTCCATTGTTGCACTCGCGTTTATGCAATACCTTCTTATAGTGTGCTGCATATCTTGTTTGTGATAATGTAATAATTTTTTGTATACCGAAAATTTGATTACAATATTATATCACTTTCCTGATGAAGTTCCCATTTATAGTTCCTTTCATTTGTTACAGAAGAATACGATGGATGCAATGCGAAAACCGTCCTAACTCGAGGAGCTCCTCCAATTCAATGAGGAGCTCTGAAAAATAAAATATAAATAAATAAAAACAGAACGAATCTTCTTGAAGCAAAAATAAAATCAATTTTAAAACCTCATTTAGTTTAGTTAGTTTATTTATAACAATTTTTATTAGCCTAGTTTCATGTTTAATAAATTGTTTCCTTGAATTAGGACTATTTTTACATTACACCCTCTCTTTTTAGTAAAATAAAATTATTTTCGAAAATTTTCATTTCTGTATTTGTTTAGTTTTTATTGTTTACAAACAAAAGTGGCCTATATAAGACGCATTAAATTGTTTTGACGATATTGTTGCAATAAGGAATGTTTAATTTATATCGTATAAATATAATAGTTGCTTGGAACGTTCTTATCTTCCAAAAGTATTAATCAGCTATATACGCATCTGGAAATTAACATCTGTTCATATTCCAAGATCAATTAACAAGGCATAAATTTTATAATTTGGGATAGTGTCAGTTAAAATTTTAATAATTGAAAATATAAACGCTTATGCTATCATACATCCAAGACTATAATAATCAAGTTATACATATTTTGTTAGAATTATATTCTACTCTGAGATAAAGAATTGTTTATAGCTCATGCTTATAGATGCATTCTGTAACTCATTGAGTTGATGAATAAAATGAACATCAAATGCAATTATTAAAAACAATCCTGGTGTACATTCTTATTGCTCAAAATATTGCATGTTATTTTGCACTACTATGCAAAGACATGTTTGGATACTACAGTGTAAACCGATTATAAATATTGAATATGCGCGAGAAATAGTTCTTATGTGCAATTATAGGCATCGCTCTGTTAGGTTGCTGATACAATATTTTTGCATTTATTATATCTTTGAAACTGTCCCATTAAAATGTTGTTATCTACAGTTTGTGCGTAAATTTAAGAATTATGCCTAGCTTAAATAATAAATAAAGTTGTATATAATTATTGAAGGCAGTATATGTACATATATATGTATATCCATGTGTACATATTCCTAAAATACCCAGTACAGTAAACCAGCTTAATACTCTGATATGCATTTGCGTTTATATAAACAGTTTAACCACATGTCCTCAGTTTAACCGAATCTGGCTTCCTTTCAGGGGATTTTATCACGTATCATATTTCAGTGGATGTATACATGATGGTCTAATAGTGGTAACCATAATATTTAATGTGTAACATCAGTCGTCTTTAATCGTATGCAAACACACATACTTTATTTGTAAATATTATCGATCAGTTTACACAGACGCAAACTTTGCGGTTTTTGCATCACAATTTGAGCTATATATAGGATGAAATTAGCCTTTTATAGATAGATTCATTGACAAATCCCATGTTTCGTTTCATTGAATGAATATGAAATGACATTTAAAGTTTAGATTCTAATTTTTAGAAGAGCATGACAATTATAGCGCTATATTTAGTCACAGACTATAATTAATTAGTCATAGTGGTATAGTTATGACAATTACTCTACATAATACTGATAATACATAATCCGGTGAGTTGATCCAAACAAAAGATTATGTAAAGCTTGACGCGTCCTATTTTATCTATCTACGTAGAGCATTGCGAGATGAACCGCTTTTTTCCAGTCAGTGATAATTACTTTCTGTCTCAGAAGTGCTTTCTGTGACAGTTTGGCATGGCATATCCCCCACACAAAAGTTAAGCATTGTATTATATAGAAAACTTGCCTATACTGGATACCTAAATCATTATAAACCCTAATTTGTATGCTCATCGATGATGTCATATTGTTGTAGTTTAATATTTTAGTCACACTGTACAGATACATCATACTTCGTACTATAATATGATGCAAACCTCATCTGTTTGTTTATGTGGAATTTAATCAATTTTTATTTTGTTACAGAACTCTTTTTCGAAAGTATGTTTGTTATTTATATTCCATTTTACTGCTTATGAATATTTAACTATTTTTCATTCATATACATAATTTTAAAGCATCAGTGCATATATTTTGTATTATATAAATACAATAGTTATGATTTAATGCTTACCATTTTCACAATAATTTTAAACTAATTCTTTACGTCTCTATAAACAATCTAACCATACGTGATAAAATAAACGTTCGCGAAATGTTTTTTGTTATTTCGGCTGTATATTAGCGACCAAAGTTAAAGTATTATAATTTTCACTTCAACTTCAGGTACTCAAAACCGTGTTATTTTTTATAACGCAAAGTAGTCAGTATTCTGGCAGCTAAGAGCAAAACCTGGGCAATGCGTGACCATCTGGAGGGCATGGACGGGGACATTTACACATTCGCGGAGAACGACGGTCCCCTGCATTCCTCGGTAGATGACCTCACAATCCAGCGGGACTCTCTAGAAGCCCAGCCCTGGTTCCACGGTCGCATCTCGCGAACCGAGGCTGAAAAACGCGTCCGTGGGAATGGCGTGTTTCTGGTCCGCGAGTCCGCTTCAAAGGACGGGGGATTTGTGGTGACGACAAAGTGGAATGGCCGCCATCACAATGTTCTCATCAAGACCGTCCACGAGCCGACAACTGGACGCGTCGAGTACAAGTTCGAATTGGAGCACAAGTTTTCCACGGTCGCTCAGTTGATTAAGTTCTACGTGGAGAATCAGCTCCCCTTTGCCGAGCGCTCGGAGGCGGCACTTTATCGACCCGCTGCTGTGCCATCGTCTACGGGCAAGGGGGTTGTGGATACGCGTGGGGCCAGTATGCTGGTCCAGAACACGCTATCACCGTCCAGTCGGGACTCAACGTGCGAGCGAATGCATCGATTTGGCAGTCAGGTTGTCTTGAGTGAAGATGATAAGTTTTCCGGCAATGTGGGAGGCAGGTACGTAAATGATTGTTATACTTTCAAGACTACCTAGGTTTAGCCAGATATAGATTAGGTGCTACTACATAAATACATGCGTAACTATTGTTAAATGCTTATTAATTGGTACAATAGTTTTTCTTTGAAAACAAAGAGAGTTTTTTAAAATTTTACCTTTGATTATTTCACCAAATTCTGATTTGCTAAAAGTAACCCATAATTTTACAATAATTAATAAACATCTAGTAGTTTGTATTGGTCCAAATAGTTTCTTTAATTAGTGAAGCGTATCCATATATTACATTATGTTTAACTAAATTTTAAATGAAACAGTTTAAATAACAGGAAATAACGTAAAGTGAACATTGAAGACAGTTAAATAGTATCACAACTTATATGATCTAGAATTCATAATATCGTTTATATATCCATTAACTTTCATAATAATATCATGCTTATATATTGTAAACAGTAAACTCCACGATAACTTTAATTCAATCCCTTTTCCCTCTAGCTTTATATCCATAATTTCACTCATTATCAGCATAGATAGAATTATTAATATACATTGGTAGATTAATACTTATAAGCTTAATAGATATGTACAGGCATCTAATGTATAGTGATTATTGTCATATTTTACGTCAGATTATGTTTAAAGCATGGCTACACATAAATAGAATTTTACTTTATACCTACTATTGTTGTCATGGAGATCGGATTATAGTGGTTTGTATGTATACATAAAGTAAGCATTTATTGTGTTCCGTTTACCTTGTTGCACAGATTTTATTTTTTGTTTAAGGATACACTTGTATATGAATATCGCAAATGAAGATTACATTTTTGCATAATTAATACTCATGTTCTGTATGCTGCACTATCAACAATACAATATTAATCGGTGCTTTTACACCACATTGTTCATTTTAATCAGTGCTTCTCAAATATATTAATATTTTCATTTTCTATATTGTAATATTTATGAAGTCTCTTTCTCCAATAAAAAGGTAATATTTGAATTTGACTCAAAATCCCTCGCTTCTATTTCGATATACCCAGGCTTGGCAGTAGTGGCGCTGGTGGCGGGAGTGCCACGACGGCCCCGCAGCCTTTCACCGCAGACCTGCGCGCCTGCAACAAGGCCGCCTACAAGGTACAGAGCCTCTTTGAGCTCAACCGAAAGACCAGCCGAGACGAGCTTCAAGAGGCAGGAAGCGCCGGGGTCTCCAAGTTCGCCTCTCTCCAACGCCATCCCGGCCCTGTTCCCTCCAGGCGCCCGGGTGGAGGATCCTCGGGGTCCAATCGATCCTCCGCTGCCTCCACTAACTCCTCGTACTTGTCAGGGGGAAGTGGTTTGATAGACTCCATAGCGGAGGGGGAGGGGACCCTACCAGGATGGAGTGGAGGTAGACGACAGCCAAACATCTCCAAGGGGAGGTACCTGGAGATGGTCCACAAGGTAGGTTGTTGGTGTTCTGTGTGTTTGTTCGGCTGTTTCAAGACTTGTTTATATAAAGTAATCATAAAACTGGGGAAATCAACAAAATGATACCTTTTTAATGAAAATTATAAACTATATAAATCAAATTACTATCTACTTGTTTTATTATTAATTTGCAATATATATTTAAACGTTATCTTGATCACTGCAATCACATTATTGATGTGATTATAAACCATTTCTTTGGATATACCTGTTGTGTGTTTATAGGTATTGGTCAAATTCTATATTATTGCAAAAAAGGCTTTTTTGATTGAATCATATTGCTTGAATTCCAATTAAGCAGTTTATGAATAGCTTTGTTTTCCACTTGCGTATTATTTTGCTATTTTTTTAAAGCAATTTCATAAACCTTTGTAAACCTTTTATAAATCTCAAAAAGATTACTAACTGACTATTAAATATAATATTTTAAATGTTTTAAAGTAGAAACAAGGTTTTATTTTTAAAAGTTAGTTTTTAGGTAAAAATATAGGCATTTTACTCTAAGTGTACATTGGCATGAAGGCTTACATTCTTATATAATCTTTGTTGTTACTAAACTATTTACTCAGTATTAATGATAATGATTTTTTATTTTATAATTATTTCAATGTATAAACCAATGTTAATCAATTATTACGTACCAAAAATAATTTGTTCTTCGCGAAATAACTTTTGAATACGTTTTTGCATCTATCTAAATGTCTTTCATATGGACACAGATTTACACTCTGGAATGCCGATAAAATCTAGTTATCGCACATTTTAATAATATTGTTATAGCTATTGTAATATAATTATGAACCTTAAAGTAAAATGAAATCAATCCCCTTTGAACTACGCAATCAGTCATCATTGTACGCTGGCATTTGTGGCATTCTCTCTTACAGGTGCAAGTTCCCATCCACAACCGCGACCTCTGGGAAGAAACCACTCCCCCGACCCCCACCCCCTCCAATGACTCCGGTCCTTCCTTCTCCTCCACAACTCTCTCCGGATGCACGAATCCCCCCAGTGAGCCGGATGAAGATATGATCTACGTGGACATGTCCTCCAGCCGGCCACGTCCCGCAACCATGCCTCTAACTGTAGTACCCCCTACACTGCCACCGAATTTACTTGACAGCCCAGAATTCGACGTCTATGGTCTTCCAATAACACCAACACCCGCCACGCAACCAGCAAACTGTGACAAGATCGCCAATTGGGACATCGATTACGACTTCCTTGGCAGCTGGCTGCGACAGATTAGCGCGTCGACTATTGATTGGCATTTGACCAATCACGTGGCAGCGTTGCGCTATGACGTGGCGGGTATAGAGAAGTTGATCGATCCGGCTGTTTGGGAGCGATTGCGTGTGGCACTTCTGAGCGAACAGCCAATGGTGTTGGCGGAACACTTGGTCCTGGAGAATGCGAGCTTTCTTCTGTTGAAGCACTGGAATCGGGATCGAGACCCTGTCCCGGGCATAAGGCATGGGTTCCATCTGGTTCTGCTACCAGATGCCAAAGGCTTTCGAGAGGACATTCAGGAAAGGTTGGTTAAGTACATACATTCTTTGTTTATTATTGCGCTGTCTTTAAATTGGTTATCAGTTTTCTGCTCTTGATTTTGGACATTGTTTGGACATCCTTACATAGTTTTAACGTTGATATCTGTAATCTGTAGGTATACTTTTTGTAATGGACCATTAATACATGCCAGTTATATGAAGTTTTCAATTATTATGAAAACGTTAGTTATTTATTTGGTCAATAAAAAATTGTTTGAAAAACAAATATTGTTAGAAATATGCAGAGTCGTGCATTTTAATATTATATAATTGAATCGAAGTGTATATTTGAAATATAGTGTCAATCAAAACATTAAGAGCAGCAGTCGAATAAAAGAGGCCCTGTAGAAAAGGAAACCCCATATCATCTACATAGACAAACGACCCATTACTGTTCTTTGTGGGTCTCTTATTCTCTTTGATGCTATATATTTTACCTTATTTTACAGGAATAACAGGAATACATTCAACAACCTAAGCTCACCTCAAGAGTCATGTGTATTTATAGCTATTGCCTACTTGAAATAAAAGCACTTAAATACTTTAAAAGAATAATATCCGAAACAAAGATGCTAATTAAAGATTCTATGCAGATGCTAGATTCAAAGCTGTAATATGTGTTAAAAAAATCCCTGACGAAATATTCATTTCGAGTAGTTTGTGCACAAAATGTGTTAAATCATGCAAATTAATTTTAATAAAATACCTATCTAAACGCATATTTATATAATTAAACCAAATGTTATTAAGCTATTATGGAAATTTATTGATTTAATTTAGAGATTAAATTTATGTTTTCATTCATAAATATTTGTATAACTGTCATAATTCTACTAATGTATGTATCTATTGTGTATAATACTTACAGTGTTCCAAAAGACAATATTAATTTATAGACTTTTCTAATTACACTTTTAAGGATGTTTTATAATAATAATTGCTTTACACAAACTTTCTGTTAACCCAAATGCAAGCTATGTTGAAATATGACCTCATAGTATACAAAATAGACTAGACCTATTAAATGCCAATATACTCCAACTGAATGTCTTCTATACTATCAAACTTGCGCAAGATACCTCATTTGCAATAATTTGGTCTCACGATGGAATTACACACACTATGCCAACTGTATATGCACTGTCTATAGCAACTATATTCAAGAGGCCTCCGTGTACGAACGTGTATGTACTTGCCTCAAGCCACTTTACTTTCTAAGGATTGTGTTTAGCATGTTAGCTGCTTTCGATAGTTTTCTATGGACACTCATTGTTGACACTCATCTAGGCCTTCATATAAATAGGAATGGTGATATATGTAAAAAAAGAATGGAACGATGTAATCTTAAAATGTAAACAAAAGTTGCAGAACAATGGCTTATGTAATGGTAATGTTATATGCGCAGATGCAGTACATGACTATGTTAAGTCGAATAACAAAGATGCCGTCACTATGTAATAATATGTGCTGTAATTTTCGATTTTATATTCGTGTTGAATATCATTTTGTATACCTAACAATTTGTAATAAAATCGTAAATATGAAGATAATAAAATGTCACTATTTTATGCATTATGTGCTCATATATATGTTCCTACATATTTGCACGCCTTTATTTTTCATAATATGTGTGTAATAGAAACTCAGGCTTTATTAATTTTAACTGTTTGGCTATATACTTGTAAGTAATCTTTCTTGCTGTGTTAACGAATACAGGTAAACTTTGTCGAGTGTAATATTTTCTAAAAGGTTGAAAGTAAAATTGCAATCCACAAGAGGTTAAGGCTCGTTTTATTGAAAGAAAAGACAAATCCTTGAATTTTAATTTGCTAGTCGTATATGTTGTTTTTTGTATAGTTATTCGAACTTAAATAGCGTTGAGTATTTCTTTATTGAGTGGGAAAATGTCTAAGTCTTTCTCTAAGTCTACTTTATAGGCAATACACTATATTGATAATGATGACATTTTCCTACTTCAGTCTGTAACCCATGGGACTCATTATAGTCGAGATTAGGAACTGTAAGTAGGAATATTCCATCCAGTCAGCAGTCTCTGTCCAATTATTCAACTAAATCTTTATATTCCTGAATTATTATCAAGCTATGTATATAGTTTTCCGCACGTAATATATTCATTCAAAGAGTTTTCACGAACATATAAGAAAGATATAAGGAAGTTACTACCTACAAAACCCATAATATATGTATTTATCTTTGAGATAAATTAAGTTTCGCCAAACTCCAATCTCTATGACTATAATGTATAAATATTAAGTGTACTATTTGTTAAAAATTGGGTTAACTTACACATTATATAAGTATATGGTATACATATTTGTACTTAATTTAATCATTGATTTTCATGATTATTTCGTCTTAAAGTTTGTTCCCTTTTCGTTATAGTTATGAAGAAATATTTTTTATATTTTCTGAATAGGCAAATCAAAAATTGGAAAACCTGGTTTTTCTATAGTTTGTAGAATTTTTGTTCGCATTGTTAAATATATTATAAATCTTGTAAATTAGGCAAAAAATGAAAATAATAATATTTGTTTATTGACAGTATATGAGGCTATAATCTTTGTAACTATATTATTAATTTTATTCTGCAATGTTTACTGATTGTGTAAATAAATCTTGAATAATTGTTTGTGATTTTGAGTGAAGTAAACTTTAATTACCTTTATCAATTTTTCTTGCCGAATTTTATATTTATTAATTCTATTATACGTTAGAATATTTTCAAATTTTGATTGATTAATTTTATGGCGCTGTGTTGACAAGACAGATTTAAAGTTTAGCTTTTTTCTTATCTTATTATTAATGCACTTATATGAATGCTATATTTAGTACGCCCTTAGGTAGACGCATTAGGTAGACTTACATACTTATTTAATACATAATTTTACATTTTCAATTTGAATATACACTAAACGTGCAAATGAGTACATTTTTAGATACAGCTAGTATCCACCATAGATATAGGTATACATATTCTTTAAATATCTATTGATTTAGTACTCTACTATAAATAAATAAAATTGGCGTGTATAATCTGATGTAATGGGTATATGCTATCTGAGAAGGTTTACAACCACAGACAAATACACAACTATAGACAGAGAGCACTTGTCTAAAAAGGTGTAATCGACAAAATGCTGGTATCAACGAATAGCCAATCAGAACGCTCTATATTGCCGCTATTGAATGTGTTATGGTTGGCAAGACGACATGTAAATTTGATAGGAAGGGATATGGAAAATTTGCTATTTATAGGTAATATCAAACTACTTTATTCAAAGACATTACGATCATTACGTTTTTATAGCATTAATAATATTGCATTGCCAAATACAAAATAGTACCTGCCTACTGTTAACATTAGGATAAGACATCATTAAGACAATGTTATTGTTTGTTTTCTATCTATTCCTATTAAAATCGCCTGTCTTTTTGCCTCAATCAACTCTATAACTCAATCAATGCCGGCGATATATGACAGCCGAAAAGGTTCAAAACGAAACTAACCATAACATGGGTGTAACTCACACATATGTGCACATGTATGTAACATGATATGTCGGAGTTTTCCACATATATCGACATACATGTGCAAATATGTGTGAGTTTCACTCATTTTATTGTCAGTGTCGTTTTGAACCTTTTCGGCTGCCATAGCGATATAAAGCGTTTTGATTAGCTGTTTGTCGGTATCGCCATCTTTTCGCTGATTACAACCTATAAACTTTGAATGTTTTACATAATTCAGTTGATTCCCAAAGGTGTATGTATATATATCAAAATTAAAATTAAAATGTTGAATTGAAAACGAAAGTTAGTATATGTACTATGTATATACCTACATATCATATATCTATAATAAATGATTCCTTGTATTTCCTTTAACTATAATAAACAATTCCATATCTCTATAATCTCTCCTCTCTGAGCAGATACTTCATCTTGACTCGCTTCATCATCGCTAGTCTGGTGACAGAGATGAACCGGAAGACTCGGGTTCGACTCCTGAAACTGTGGCTTGAAGTTGGCGACTCCCTGCTGACTGTCTATCGGGACTACTTCTCCCTCCACGCGCTTCTCAATGCTATCTTCTCTCCGCAGGTGAGCCTGAGAGTAGAGTTCATATCTTGTTGGTCACATTCAGTGCCTTCTATACTTTTACCAAAGCCATTTAGAAGAGAGATTCCTTGCTTTTGACTTACGGAGCTCCTTATTTAGTTATTATTTAAAATAAATTTGAATTCTCATTTAAATATTTCAAGTTATCTCACTTTTTCTATTTTTTCGGAACTTTGGCCCAAATAAGCAATTTTATCTTCCCGAAGTTTTATTGTGCTTTGCTTTATTTTTAAATATTAAATTAGCCAAACACAATTCTCATGGCCACAGACCGAAGTGCTCTTCTGAAATTCTTAGCATTGTTATAGTTCCCATTTCAATTTGTTGGCCATATAACAAAGTTTTTAAAAATTATTCTGTGTAACGCTGTTTTGTGTAACGCTTTTTTTATAATTTTATACTCGCCAACTTTGTCTTGTGCTCTCCTACTAGAGAGCCTTGTATCTCTGATGTTCACTCCTCTCTCTTTCTCTCTCTCTTGGAAGGTGTCCTTCCTGACGAAAACCCTCTCCGACCTCCACGAAGAAGCGCGGTTGTCCTCCCTCTACAAGGAGCTCGCCACAGTCCATGAACAGGGAAGTGTGGCCCGCACGGCCCTTGCCACATGTGTCCCGGATCTGGGTCGCTTTGTCCAGATTTACACGTCCTCTCCCCCGCCTTTTTCATCTTCTTCTTCTTCTGAGAGTAAAGTAGAAAGGGGGGAGATCCTGTCGCAGCTGCTGGCGGACCTGGACACACAGATGCTGGCGCTGCTCTCCGCCCAGGGCTGGCAGCAGTTCAGGGAGAGGATATGGCTAGAGGAGATCACCGCGGAAAAGACAGTGAGTTGAGAAAGACGGAGGAAGGGGGTGTCTTAGTTGTAAGGCTGCAGAACCGCTGGATCTGGAAGTAGTAATATATAAAATATTTATTGGTCACTGGTCACTTGCCATTGAGTATTAACATTGCAGTTCTCATCAGTCAACGCATTGAATTAGATGACGATAAGTTTGACGACAGTCCATTCCAAGTCTTGTGGCTCTCCCAAAGCTCTGACTTAACCTTTTGTGGTAATGCATTACGAAATTGAATAGTATGTAGTTTGTAAAGACAATGTAATTTGTTATACTTATTTAATCATTTTTGTTTCTAATTGCTTGCGTGTGTGATATATGTAAAATAAAGATTTACCAATCGTCAATAAAATAATACCTAAGAGTTTTATTTGTGAACAAACTCTCACTTAATCCTCTTTACTGATCTTCAGTTACATTTAATATATTATTTATTTGAGAATCTCTTCAATGCACGTTTAGTTTATCGCCTTCCCGTGGATACTGTTTTCGGCAGGTTGTCATTTTTAATTAAAATAATATAGCTCTTTCTCCTAAATTGTAATAGTCTTTAATCCTTTGCTCTGTTGACAAAGGAGTATTTAAACTCTGTCATTTGCGCAATCCTTTTTTTCTATGGTAAAATAGTTTTATTTCTACATATAACTTTTATAAAAATAGTTATGATTAAGGTTACGACTATTGTAATGACATAAAAGTAATTTAGAGATCAAATTATGGATATTGAATCAATTTTTGCCCCTTAGCCGTGTATATAGCCTGAAACATGATAATTATTAAATGTCTTTCTTTATCAAGCTATAAAATTTTTTATTTCTAACAGCAAGGCTTTCACTTCACACAGACAATTGATCGATGAGCGATCTCTTTGTAGAATTTGGATCTATATGTACACGTAATTAGAAACTAAGACATTTGTTAATGTTTAAAAATTCAAAGAAATAAACTTTTCGTAAAATTAAGTATGATTATATATTACATTAAACAGATATAAAATAGAACAAAAATTGTCTCTACTTTAAAACTAACAAAGTATTCATTTTCGAGATTAAAATATGTTATTTTTCCTTTATCATCTTAATCTTACTCGAATATCTGACTTCAATATGTGAACATTAATATGAGAAGAATAGTTCTATTAATTGGGAGATAGTATTATAGTCTTGTGTTAAATATGTCTAGAATACTTTTATTTTTATCAAAGATCATTTAAAATGAATTGCCAAATATTTGAGATGCTAATAGCAATTTAGCCTTCTAATAAGACGTTTAATGGTACATCTAATATATCGTATTATAAAAATTGAAGAAACGGTTTAAGCAAATTTTATTGATCGTTTATAGTTCAAATTGGTTCATCTCGTAAATCGTAAACGTTTGTGTTTATTTTTTTGTTTATATAAATAATTAACTTAGTGATATCTCTATCATATTAGAATCAGATACAGTTATATGCAGGTTTTGTAAATTTAGCTTCGTTTATATAAATAAGCAGTGCAGTTTTAAGCATATAGAAAAATATAAATTTTTTCCATGTTTTGCATCAATAATAAAAGCTTAAATGTTATTTCATATATATATATATACATAAAATATGATATGCGTTGTGATGAATAATTGCATATATGTATACTGCATTGTAATATTTCTCTCAGTTCTTTATAAACAACAATTATGTTTTATATAGCTATATTTTGATGGGTTTTTATAATTATGAGAAAATAATTTTAATAGCCTATGTGTACGGTTATAATGAAATTGATACTCTGTTTGTTATGAACCAGATTGTATTGTATACTATGAAATTTGATCTATTGAGTCTCGATCATATATAGGCTATAGCTCAGCATTTCAATATGACAAACAAGTATGTGATATAGGACGGGTGTGCCCATCGATTGATTAGCAACCCGAAAGTGTTCGTTGGATTTGTCATACTCTTGTTCGGTCTGTCATATGCTTCAAGTATACATTAACGTAATTGTTTCATGGTAATATTGTTTTTCTTAATTGTGTTTACATATATATATTTACTCAGTATTTGTGCAATCTATTTTACAAAGAATTTTCTTTGCATCAAAAATTATCAAATGGACATATTTTCTGATTATTATTGGAAGTATTAATTGTTTATCCAATAATAGCCGCTCACAGCTTGTCTAAAATCCATTATCAATATGACATATGTGTCTCTACGTAATACTTATTGTCATTTAGAAGGGTTTGAAGTAGTTTCAATATACCAAGCCGGAAAGAATATTTTCATGAATTAAGTTCTGACTTTGGACGCCAAAATATTAAAGCTTTTAATTACTTTTGTAATACATTGTCAATTCTTTCTATTAAATGAGCATTAATGAGCGTACCGGCCAAAACCCAAAACTGGTCGGGAACCCCTCCCCACCGTAGAACAAAGCACAATCATTTTTTTCTTGAAGATATATATATGTAA
>JAYRBW010005664.1:0-13668 GCA_036023295.1 Invenusta paracnida | reverse complement strand
CATTCGAGTTACTTATATAAATTTTATTAAAAATATACTATTAAACATGTTTCATGAGAATAAACTAGTATGTTACCATAAATTAGAGAGGACAATTTTTAGAGCATTTTAAAAATTAAATTCGAAATCTAAATCGTCGAATTACCTTGTCTGTAAATTTCGATAGATGTATACATTCAAATGCGCTAAGTGAATTCTCTTGATATTATTTCTCTATGCTTGTAGATACCTTTAGTTATTATTACTCTATGACACATACAGACCTATCGTTCTTCTGACTCCAAATTATCTGAATTTGATGATCTTGCGGAAAGTAGCTTTAGACTCTTTTAGACAATCCCCCACTCTCACTCTATATGATCAACTTGAGTAATATTAGGTATCGATATATAAAATACTCGTCCAATATCTTGATTCTCTCACTTACTCTCTAAAAAAATTCGGGGAAACTAACTATATAATTAACTCCCCTAAAAAACTGTGGTCAGACATTTATTTTCGCTTCTTGATATCTTCTCGAAATCCAACCTCGATTGCTGCTATATTTTTTCCCCCCTTTTTCACCTATAAAATCAATACTATTTATAGAAATATTTTACCTCCAAACGTGGTCTCCATCGGAGCCTAACCCCTTTTCTGGTATCAGATTCTCCAATTTTAAAGTGTTATTCTTGATGAAGTGAGAAAATTTGAAAATCCTTTGAGGAAGTCAAAATCGTGTTCTCTTGACCTATTGTTCCGACCTGTATGATTAAATCTTTCCTCACTTTAATCGACCCTAGTTTTTAAGCTATCGCTAATGCTTCTACATATGTATCAGCAGTGGAATATAACGTCTGTCCGATAAACAAGCTCTCATCACACCCATTATAGCAAGAGTTCATTTGACAAGAAAAACCTCAAGAATTTCCGATCAATGTCTTGCTTTAAGTTCCTTTCAAAGTTCACTGAACATAAGGATTAATACATTATTTGTCGTATCAACCCTACTATATTGATTTCAGTCAGCTTATCGATCTGGTTTTTCAACCGAAACCACACTTTCAAGGTTGTATATATACGTCGTTTTGGTCTTTCCAATATTGTACAAAACTGGCATATTATATTGCCTATCTATCCACCAGGATTCTTAAGCTATTCGAATTAACCGAACAGCTATATAAGGCGAATTATCGCTCCTTCGCTTTATTCGTGCCATATGCTATTTCAAAATCTGATGTCATCATGTCTAGTAGACTACATCATCAAATTCATACCGATGACATATCATCTATACTTATCCCTTAGACCTCAACACGATAATAATATGTTCACAAAATTATTGATAATTGTGTCGTCAACTAGCATTCATTGCATCGCGCTTTGACTCTAGTGCAATATAGCCTACTTTAAGTCTGCCCTGATTTGAGATTAAAACGCCTGCAAAGTCTAAAAAGCTTCTTGTTAAGCGCCTCCCACAATATTGACTCATTTTCTTTGGCACTTCGAGGTCATCATTGGTTCCAAATAAAATAAGATCAATAAGGCTAATTATTTGAATTAATCAATTGGATTATTATGATTGATTCTCTATTAAGTCATTGAGAAAAAACAGCAATAATTATTAAAGTTTATATGTTTTCTAAATATATATATATACAGTTAAGTGTAAATATATCTATTAAAAATGGTATAAGTAATTCAATTTATGTGCATGGAAAACCAAATGATTTTTTCTATTTTGAAAGTGATGTAATAATTAAATAAAAATATAATTATAAGAAAGTGATTAAGTCAAGAAATATAACTAATTGCAATGCAAATCAGACCTTAAATTTAATAAGAATATGCATTGAATTATGTAATATAATGTGTAGAAAAGGTAATACTTTAAACGCTTTTCCTAACCAAAATGTAACTGTAAAAGATTACAAATTTGTAAATATTTAGAATATCTTGTACTCACAAACGAAACATTATCATTTGTTTTACTTTGTAAATACCGCATACTTTAAATAATTACCGTATCTAATTAATAGTGCTATTAATATTATATTCCATTACCGAGAATGTTGTTATTTATATATTTAAATTAATGAATATCAGTACAGATTCCACAACGTCGACGATTTATCCACCATATTACAAAAAAATTTATAAATGTGTAAGTATATCTACTTTTATGTATTGTGAATATAACATTTAATTTATAAATGGTTGGTGCTATTACAAGTATTATTGCACTTGTAATAGCTTTTATGTTTATAAATAGTTATATTTATACTAACACTAACAGTATGTACCTATATATGTATCACTGCCACCGCCAGACTTTATAAAATTGTACTCACAGATTATTTTAATTTAGGGCTCCCCCTATCCATGAATAAAAAATGTATTTATTCTGTAAATAAAAACTAGATCATCAGATTAGTACTAACAGATAATATATATAAACAGCAATCCACTTTTTTGTTAATTTTATATTTTTGTAAAATACATCAAAATATCTTTTTTATAATTTATAATATGCTATAAGCAATCTATACTTTAATACTATAGTCTCTAACTTAAAATGAAGGCAAATATATATTATTATGATACATTACATACTACTAGTGGCACCATTCTATTGATAATTATTACTATTCAATGAGAGTCTTCTTAAATAAAAAATATTAAATAATACTATTTTTTTAGAATTATTATTATTAAAAGTGTTTTATTTCCTTAGAAATCATTCATTCTTGCTATGTAATTTATATTTATTCAAATTAATTTATATTTAATAAACAATATTGTGTGCCCTACAAAAAGAATAAAGTATAATAGAAAATCAAAAAGTAACACTATTTTATATTAATCTATTTAAAACCACCAATTTACTTTATCATAATCCTACTTCTAGCAAATATAATAAACTACTAAAAAAAAGAATATATAATTATTGAAATGGAAATTCCTGCCTAATATAATTAAAGCAACAAATTCTATTATAATCAAACTCCATATTTCAAACAGTTATATATAAAAAAGAAAGAGTAATCCAGAGTTGCGAGAATAAAAATTATATTTCACCCAAATTTTTGCTGTATTATATTGGGGGTGATGAATGGATCAGATAAATGGACATGGAAATGAATAAGTCTTGGACATACAGATGAATAGACCAAATAAAGTTCCCGTACAATATAGACTATGTATACCAAATAATGTAGTCAAAACTAGTTATTTTCCGCTATCAAAAAACTTTTTTATTATTTAAGCATATACTCCAATAAATTACATATTATTGTAGCTTACATTCTGAAACACATTTCTAAATTTTTGGTGCAGTTTGAAAATGGTGGATTTTCTGATTGAATCAAATGAGTGAGCCTTTTTTACAATCCTATATTTTTTGGTCATTATAGTGTGGACCAAACATTTATGGTTTTATATGATGCTATTATTACTACTTTATAGCATAGCATGTGTTGTTAAATATAATTATATAACCTATTTACGTTTTCATTCGAGTTACTTATATAAATTTTATTAAAAATATACTATTAAACATGTTTCATGAGAATAAACTAGTATGTTACCTTTAATTAGAGAGGACAATTTTTAGAGCATTTTTAAAATTAAATTCGAAATCTAAATCGTCGAATTACCTTGTCTGTAAATTTCGATAGATGTGTACATTCAAATGCACTAAGTGAACTCTCTTGGTATTATTTCTCTATGCTTGTAGATACCTTTAGTTATTATTACTCTATGTACAGACCTATTGTCCTTCTGACTCCAAATTATCTGAATTTGATGATCTTGCAGAAAGTACTTTAGACTCTTTTAGGTAATCCCCAATCTCTCAATCCCCCCACTGATCAACTTGAGTAATAGTAGGTATTGATATATAAAATGCTCATCCAATATCTTTGTTCTCTCAAAATATTTGTGGAAACTAACTAAATAATTAACTCCCTATATAGGCGCGTTCTTTGCAAATCTCCAAAATCTTTCCACATTTCTAAAATTTGCATATAACGAAATTCTTTAATTAGATTAAGAAGATCTTTAAGTTTATTATTCTGTAATATTAAAAATTATAATAAAGTAGATATACTTATTAGCTGTTTGCTTTTTTTATATCTTAAGTGGATAATCGTGTGGTTTAGAGCCTTCTTAAGTGGAGCTCTTATGGGGAGCTCTTCATTAGAAGGACAAAAACTTAGCATATCGCCAGAATTGAAAATGTTAAAGTATGTCTTATGTGAAGATGCTTTTATATTCCTTCTTATGTTGAATTTAATTTAATAATGTTTTTTGTAAACTATATTAATTAATTTCTATCTTATGTGTAGCAAAATAACATCAACTTAAACAAATTATTTATTTTGTTTAAATGTTAAATTGTAAACACCACAAGTTTAAATGTAGATTTCAAATGCATCTTGGTAATAATAAATAGCAGTAAGTTATTTTTTATAGCATTGTAATATTTATTATAGAGTACTCTCAGAGTAGATGCACATAAACTTTATTTAAAAAGTTTATTCTTCAGCACGTGATGGTACTGTCTAACTCGAATATAATTATCTATATTAATTTAATATATAACAATAATAATATTATCATAAATAATGACAATGTATGCAACATAAATAAGTTAATTTTGTTCCCCAAAAATGTTTTGATGATATTGGATATGTTTTATATTATATGGAATAATAAATACATATTTGAATTTAAAAATAAAATAAATTTTCTTAACCTTAGACCCTTTTGTTAAGGCAGCTGATATTGGTACGTACATGTCCTCACATTTAAATACTATTGGTATGTATTTTTCAGTTGTGATATGCGAGAAATATCTGGAGACCACCTACAGGTGGTATCTACCTTTATGATATGAAATATAGTGTTACTGGATGTTATAGATGACTAATTCAGGGTTACTGGGATGTTAATATGGTCAACTTACACTATATGTACCAATAGGAGCTTCCATGCTAAGTATTAGTATGTATATACCAATAATATTCAACACTATTGAAACCATTGAATAATTACTATTATATATATTGTGTGTATGTACCAATAGACACTTCATTTTATTATTACCTGATTTTTAAAGATTGGTCAAATACAAAGATTGATCAAGTGATGTTAACATTGGAAAAAACTATTGGAATAAAAAATAACATTCAGTAAAAAAATGTTTTAAAATAAATAGGTATCTTGCAGTTCACAATATTTAGAATTTAAAAAAATTAGAAAAGTAATTATTTAAAAAAGGATTAATAAAGTTAAATAATAAGTTAATATTTGATAATTAAGTAATTAAATAGTATAATAAAATTAATTTGATTTTAATGAAAATATTATAAAATTTTAATTTAATTATAATTTTAATTTTTATATACACTGCAGAGGTGATATATAATTGTTCTTTAATTTTAAAGAAGAATTTCAAAAGATTAACAATCAAACAGTATTTTTGTTCATATCATTTTAAAGATTGGTATTAAGAAAAACACTCTTTGAAAATTGACCAATCTCTAAAGATTAGGTATTAATAAAAAGGGCCTTTGACTTATGTTACTATGTTTATCACTACTACTAATAACTTAATATATAATATTACTTTTCACACATGTTTATTTTTAAATAAATATATGCATATTAAATATATAATTTATGATAATATTAATACTAGTATATGCTGCTAACCTACAAAATGATTACAGCTGTCAACCTAAATCTAATGCCTAATGACAATGCACCAGTATTGTATGTTGACATATAAAAATCTATTTTTTAAATATATATACAATAGTTGCATGTCAATTGTAGAACAATAAATTAGTTAGCAAAGCAATTGTGTATGCACAAGACATTTAGTGCAATAAGGACTAAAATTATTATTAAAATTAATAATGCACCAGTTTACATGTATCTTCTCCAAGATATTGACCTTGTAATACTAAAAGTAATAGTATAGGTAATTCAGTTTAAAATTAGAAATTTCAAAATTGAAATAATTTTATTTATAAAAAGATTAGACAATATTTCCTATTTTGAAAACTGTTTTTAATTTGAAAATTGATCAACAAAATAAAGTTATATACATTTTATTTTATATATTTATTGCATTTTTAAATAGAGAATTACATAGGGGAATTCTGATTGAAATAGGCTCTGAATTGTTTCAGAAATATATTTTTTATAACATAAATGATAATTATTGTTGCTTTTACATTAATAAAACAAAATTTGTTTGATTTGAAATACTTAAAACTAAAATTATATTTGTTATCAATTTTTTATTGTAAAATAATTATGTTATATAATTTCATTTTAATTTAAATTATCAAGTGTTCTTGTTGTTGCTGTTTTAAAGCTCAATGCACTTTGAATGGGTTATTCTGATCGCAAAATTAACTATATTATTTTTCTATACCTTTGATTGCATGTACCATGAAACCTGTAACTCTTAAAACATTTTGAAATGAAATATTTTTTTAAAGTTTTTTAATTGATTGGCAAAGTGCAACTAAAAATATATATGGGCCAGATTGTAATTGTATATAAACTGATTATGAAACTAAAATGTAATATTTAATAACTATTATAGCACAAAAGATTATTGTAAATTATAAATTTAGTAAATTCATTACTTTTTATAAACAAATAATATATAAAATGGTATTTTCATTATAAAATAATGAATACTAATGTAAACAGAACAGGAAAATATATTTGTTGTAATTCAGGGTGTCCATAGGTACTTGAAATTCAAGTATATACTTGAATATACTTGATTTAGCCAAAATATACTTGAATATACTTGAATAATGGCTATTATACTTGAATATACTTGAATTTTGTCAATATTAGAATTAAAACATTTTTTTGTAAAACAACTTTGCCATAATTAAACTTTAAAAAATTGTATATATTTATTTATTTATTAACTTTGTACAAATATATAATATTTAATATTTATTTATTTATTAACTATTATATATATACCTATATATATATGTAAATTATAAATTAATATGTATTAACAAATAAAGATCATGTTATTATACAGGGTGTCAACAAATAAAGATTATTTTATTATACAAGGTGTCCCATAAGTCTGGAAACATAGCAAAAAACGTATTATACATTATATACAGTTTTAATGTGTACATCATTAAATAAAATACTTATATAAGTATTAAAATTAAGTCTGTATTAAAATCCATACATAGAGAACTTGTTCAATATATTGACCATATTGAAGGATACAAACATGTAAATGGTTAATCCAGTCTGCTAACACTTTCCCACGTTAAATTATTTTTCGATTTTACGTTTTTATATGTACATATTATATTATTATTACTAAAAGCCACACCACGATTATCAAGAATCTCCTCAAGTATTAGACCTATTATTCATATATTTACATATATATTTATGTATATATAAAAACGTTAAAAAATCAAAAAATAATTTAACACTGGAAACTGGGATACAACCGTTTTTCTCTATGGTTCCCGCCCTGTAGTATCTTCTTGGTTTTTAATTATAATATACATGTCTACTCAATAAAATGCGACCACTTTTACATGCTCATTTTTTGACAGAGTTTTTTAACAGAACACGCCCGTTTTCCATGTTACCAGAGACATCACCGCCGCAATCTGCGCTGAGATGATTGACGAAATTGAATTCTCAGAGAATTTAATTCATTTAAAACATTTGTTTTTTGTTGCTTCTGGTTTACCAAATATTATTGGGTGCATTGATTGCATTCATGTGCCCATAATTCAGCCATCAAATCATGGACAAGAATATTTTAACAGGAAAAACTGGCACTCTATTAATGTTCAGTCAACATGTGATATCAATTGCGTCTTTCTTGATGTCATTTCCACATAGCTAGGAAGTGTTCACGATTCGAGAATTTTTCGAAATTCAACACTGCACAATAGACTTTTACATCCTCAGTTAAATGGAATCCTCTTGGGTGATAGTGGTTACCAACTGGCCCCCTTCTTGTTAACTCCATTTTCCAATGCAAACACCCCAGTTAAGCAGAATTTCAATCTCATTCACTCACGCAGCAGAAATTCTGTTGAATGCACATTTGAACAATTAAAGCGGCGCTTTGCTTGCTTGCACGTTCCTTTATGGATTAAAACAGAACGAGTTTGCACTACAATAACCACATGCTTCACAACATTGCAAAGCATCTGAACAATCCACTTCCCAACAATCAACCGCAGTTACAGCCTCTCCCTTAGCCGGATGCTGCTGTTGCCCCAGAGAACCAGGGCAAACAACACCTGCAGACTGCTGGACAAGCCAGACGCCAGGAAGCCACGAAGGCTCTCCAGTGACACTTGCATTTTGTTAATCATAGTTTGAACATCTTTATTTTATCTAAACTGCAATATATGTATATATAATAGTTTAATGTATTTTATTACATATTATATGATTTTACTTATATATTTATAAATAGTATATATTTATATATCAGTAGGTGTGTCATTTACAATAACTATATATCATTTATATTTTGGACAATTTAGACTTTTTCTATTGCATATTAAATGTAAATTTAAACATAAAAAAAATATATATACATGTGTATACGTAATATACATTTTATAATCTATTGAAATTAATATATTTTTTAATTATTATTAATATAAAAAAATTATGTCATATATATTTGAAGAAAATTAATTGATGATTAAATTATTATTATGGGTCTCAATACTACCCGGGCACTGGGATAATATTGGGTTTGATTCTCCCAATAAATCAAGGATCAAAGAGTCATTATTAGTTATTGGGGTGGTAACTCCACCCTGTGTTTGTTTTTGCTTTTACACATTTTCTTTTACTCTCGTTTGCAAATTTTACCAATTTTTTTTTAATTGTTCCACATTATAAAATTTGCCACTTAAGTAATTCACTAAAATTGTTCAACTATTTTCTTTTTTATTTTGAAAATCTTTTGTATTTCCTTTTTAAAATAAAATAGGTGATTCTTTTAAAATATTTATAGTTTCAGTTATTTTATCCATGTTAATAAAAAGTAAGTTCACAAATATCTATCTAGTAAGATGCAGTATGAATAAAATGTACAGAAATTTGTTTTTGTAATAATATTGGGGGTGCTTATATATGTATACATGCGGTAGCTGATACACCTACATAATCGTAACAATAGGTGGTGCCTTGATATAAACAGTTATAGTCCGTCTGACAAAGATAACATAGGGGTGCAAGTTGTTGACAGGTAGGCACATGTGTGATAAGTTCATCTTCAGCAAGACACCCTTTCTGCATACCGCTAGGTAGTGAGGTCTAGTAAAAAGTCAATCTAAGCACAAAGTTGGACTAGGGTTTCTGCATATGGCTGCCCGTCTGAGATTCTTAATGTTGGTTCATGTGGTCTGCATGTCATCCATGCTGCAGCTGCACATGGTCACAAGGCTAGCACTTGGAATTTAAATGAGGTATTGTCTGGAGCCTATATCTTTTCAAAAACCAACCTGTTAGGAGATCCAACTTTTGAAAATTACTGCATCCAATGTCTTTCCATTAAAATTTTACTCTGTTCATTGTGTCAAAAATCTGCATGTTGCAAAGAGATTGTATGATATATTGCCAAATCTTGTCAAATATGTTGAAAAAGTTCATCCAAAACTAGTTGTCATCTTTTTTGCTCAAATCGAAACAGCATTGAAGAACCAAATGCTGAAACCTAGGCATGCTTTTTTTATGATGATTTTGCTCTACAGTTGAGCCATTTTTATTCCAATTCCCATCACCCAAACTAATGGTGCCCTTTCTCTATGATGCATAGAATGATATGTTGTCTTCACTTGCTCAAAAGTAAGGACAATACAGAAAAATAATGATGTTTACATGGGAACTTTTTATATTATTTAGAATTACTACTTATAATATCTAAATCTTCCAGATATTTAAATGTGACAGCACTGGAAAAGACATCTTCTCCTGCAAACCTGGCATCCATCATATCTGAAGCAAAGGAAAGTGATTTGAAGTCAGTCCCTGATATATTGTTGCAGAAATTGAATTGGAGAAACTGAAGAAGTTACAAAATCCTGCTCATGCACGCCTTATTCTAACTTTTTGAGGTGACTGTAAGCACTACCTTGATACAATGTGCTGCAAGTTGGTTGAAAGAACACCAGTCAAATTCTTCATAGTCAGACAGGTGTGTATATATATGCATATTATTGTCTTACTTTATTTTTCTTCATTTTTCAATAAGTAAATACATACATAGTACATGTTATTTATCTATATGCATTCCTTTTTCAGTCATGTGCTTTTAATCCTGGGTATATTCTGGAGCACCCACTCTGCAGAGAAACTGATGTCACATTTGGTCAAATCAATGGGAACACAACCTCATCCTCCAGACATAACTCATGGAGACATGGCTGTTCAACAATTCAACTTGCTCCTGCACAAGGATTTTGCATTTGACAAGAGGATTCGTGACTTCAAAGAGATGTCACTAAAGGAACCACCAAGCCTTGATGATTTCTATGTCAGATTTGTTGGAAAAGAGCCCAAGTATAAAGAACTTTGTTGTGTAATCCATAAAGTCCTTTGCTGCCACATGGGAATGCCTTGGAAAATAAATGTCAATCACATTACCTATTAAATTTAAATAACATTAACTATATAGGTGTAATATAAATTATTTACTATTGGTTATAGGTTGAAAGTGGCTTCAGTATTCAGAGCAACCAGTTGGTTGAGAATTTATGTGAAGAGACAATGGTTGCAAAGAGGCGTGTTTATGACTACATTGTGGATGAAAAGTCAATACCCAACCTGGTCACTCCAGATATGATGAAGGTATGGAGAATTTCATTATATATTTAATAGCTTCATTGTTTTTAGGTAATTATAATTGATGAAAAATAGAAATGTACTATATATTTAATGAACTCTTTTTGTAGGCCACTGCTGGAGCATGTTCATGGTACTTTTTTGCTCTGGAGGAGAAGAAAACCAAGGTGATCAGCATGGAAGAGACTCAAAAGTGCAAAATAGATGCTATCCTTGAAGTCCAAATGTAGGAGGAGCATGCTGCTACTGCACTCGAAGTAGCAAAAAGAAACAAAAGGCAATGGAAAGTGGGATTTTTTATCTTTTTTTGCTACATAATACATTGACATTGTTACTTTACTTACAGTTTTACTTTCTCAGAGTTCAGTACACATTTTCAATATCATGTGTTTATACATACATTACTTTATATACTTGAATATACATTGTACTTACACATATACTTCCCCATAATCTGTTATAATGTACTTTTACATATCTTGTAACAATATAATAATATACTTCAATACTATAAAATATACATGAATTTTCTTGAATATACTTGAATTCTTTAAGGAATACTATGGACATCCTGATATTTATAACTCTCAAGAGGGCAATGCCCATGGAATTGTTGCACTTTTCTGGGTGGGATTCAGATTTAATCCCTTAGATGGTAGCTTTGCACCATTGGTCTTTCAGACAGGCACATAAACCAATTGTCTAAACAGGCAGTTCCTCTCATACTAAGCAGGATTACCATTGCAAAGACAGTACACTCATCAGTAGGGTAAAATTCGCTTGTCTCACAATGGTCTAAACCCAGCTCACATTCCCTATTAGTGGGAAAACAATCCAATGCTTGGTGAATTCTGCTTCATAATGATAGGTAGAGGCAACATCAAAGGATCAAAAAGTAACATCACTATGCACACTTGGCTGCCATAAGCCAGTTATCCCTGTGATAACTTTTATGACACCTTTTGCTTCAAACTCTGAATATAAAGTTAAAAGGATTGATAGGCCATACTTTCCATGGTCTGTATTTGTACTGAAAATCAAAATAAAGTGAGCTTTTGCTTTTTTGCTCTACTCCAGGTTTCTGTTCTAACTGATCTTACCTAGGGACACTTGCATTACCTTTTGATAGATGTACCACCCCAGTCAAACTTCCCTGCCTGACACTGTCTTCAAATCAGTTGCATACAACCACTAGGGCAATGCATTTTATACTTGGAGTATAAAGCCTGAAGCCTTGCTTCAATGAATAAGTATTATTAATCAAGTACAATTATTTATTTATTAATATATATTAATTAATTACATGTATAATGACTTATATATAATATTATTTCTATTATTTTCTTTGATTATATTTTATTAAGTTAAAGTCTGTTAAGTTAACAACTCACTGGGTGTATGTGCATATATTACAATAACATATACTCTAGTTGATTTAGGGTAGTGCAGTTTTTATACTGAGTTAAAGATGCAGGAATTTATTAATAACAGGCACTACATGTGTGGCAGTATAAACTGTGAGCTTTGTGATAATGGGCATGGAAATAGTTACAAATAGAGTAGAAAACCTATAATAATAATATGTTTGTTAAATGCTAAATATTTGTTATATGCAAAATAATATGTCATCATTCTGTTTGCAGTTAATTTATATGTGTGGCTCTATAAAAAGTGATACTTATGACAACATTCTCTATATTAAACAAAATTAAATAAGTCAAATATATTTTCTTGCCAAAGCATGGAGTTTTCTGTGCATCTTGCCTATGAAAAGAGCACTTGCCAGCTGGACTAGTGAATTTTATAAACAGACCACTCCCCTGGCATTAAAATCAAACAGGCAACCAGGCAACTGTTTTTCATCCCTGTACCTGTAAGCTACAATCCATTTCCATTCTATAAGATTTTGATTGGGGAAATGAAAAAATTTGCATGAATCCCTTCAACATTTTTTTGGTAGAAAATTTAAGCCAGATCTGGTGTGCAAAATTTTCCCAATCTAATGCGCAAGCGCAAATTTTAAGGTGCTGATGCAGGCATTGTACCTTTAAATTTATTTAGTTGCAGGTGCAGAGCAAGTGTCAGTACTTTAAAAAAATAATTATATAATTGCAGGGATATGCATTTATAAAATTAGTTTTATGTAATATGTATAACTATTTTTGATAAGCAAATTTAGTTATAATTGGTAGTTAAAAAAAACCGCCAACCAGACATCGGGTCCAAACGTAGAATTTTGTCTGTTGTACAAGGGGGCTTCAATAAGTTCTTGGACTTGATATGAAAGCATAGAGTTACCTACAATATCTATAGATTTTTATTAACTACAAAAACATCTAAGATATCTCTGAAAATTTCAAGTCAACATCTCATTGGATAGCTTCATAATGTCAGTGTCAGGTAGTAACAATTACACAAATTTCATCAGCATTTTCAAAACAAATTTCATCAGCATTTTCAATACAAATTTAATCAGCATTTTCAACATGAATTTGGGAAAAGAACATCTGTGTGCCATGATCTATTATGACTACAAAGTGGGTTTATGTCTGCGAGACAGTTTACAGAGGCTCTCCACTGCCATTGGGGATGATGCACCCTTGAAGTCCATGGTGTGCGGTGGTCCCAGGAATTACGCTGTGGCATGACCTCCTTGGGCAACAATGACTGTTCAGGATGCCTACAATCAGCAACAAAAGCAGTGCAAGAAGACTCAGTAGCCAAGATAGTGAGTGAAGATAGATGTGTGAGCATAGAAATGATAGCTGGAGCTGTCGGGATATCTGTTGGCAGTGTTTCTGAGAT
>JAYRBW010005653.1:0-13669 GCA_036023295.1 Invenusta paracnida | reverse complement strand
TTTGTTTGTTTGTTTGTTTGTTTGTTTGTTTGTTTGTTTGTTTGTTTGTTTGTTTGTTTGTTTGTTTGTTTGTTTCTTAAATATCTCAAAATTGAATGCTTATCTGCAGAAATTTTATTTAATTAAAAGCTGTGTTGTATCGAGTCTAACATGATCAAATTGTTTTTAAATTTCTTATGAATATAAAAGTGTCATTTAATCCTTTATAATGTTTTGAAGGATTTTCATTCCTATTGGTATAGTTTCAATATGTTTTATCTTGTTATCTTAAATTTAAAATTTGAAATTTAAATATCAATGTATTTATTTCAATTTCAATTTATTTAATTGAAATAAACATTTTTATCTAAATGTTATCAAACAAATTTTCAGAAGTAATATGAATATATTGACCACCTGCTTTTTCAACTTTATATAACAGCAATATGTATGTATACCTAATACTTCCTAAAAACAAAAGATATTTTATTTATTTTATCTATGATTTTAGAACTGATGTCTCATCTCATTCAAGACAAATAAAGGAATGCTAGATACTAGCAATTGATTAAGATGGAACACCTTTCAAAGCAGGTAAGATGTAGTGAAGCGAGAACTTGACGGTGATGGTTGGGTATAAATCACGCTCTGTATAAATCATCTAGCTTAAACGAAACTAATTTGGCATAATAAAAAAGAAAATCATAACTTTTCATGACTAAAATAATGTATTTTATCAAAAATAAAATACACTGCATTCCTACAATGTTCATAAGTAGCAAAAACTAAGAATATAATAATTTTTATAAACTGAACGTTTGCATGAATTGCAAATTTTAAATTGCTCCAATTTGCACAAACATTATAGAGATATTTCTTATTACTTATTAATTTATCCTATTATATCTATTTATTAAATTTATTTTATTATAATTTTCCAAAAAATAGTAAACAAAACAAATTTAATTTAAAAAATTCAACCTTTAAAGACTAACAGTTAATTTAGAAAGAGTAAAATATTATGAATGACCTAATTTGAGAAAGTGATTTAAAATTTAATTAAAAATCACTAGCATATAGTAAACAATATTATATTAAGCCAATCCATACCAGAATTTTTTACGCTTTTATAGAAAAATGGTTTCACTTCAATAGTTTGATCACGTGACCCTCCCCTTGAGTGCACAATTGAGCGCGAAAAGTACAAAACTTTATTTTTGTGAAAAGCTCCGAAAACTTTCACTGCTCCAGTTGTTCATTTAAAGATCATAGCACAAATAAGGGAGGAATTTTTGCGGGAAGTTAATTAAAATATATTTACAGTTAATAAAATTTCACACTTATGTTTTATTAAAGGTAAAGATTTTCCGTGAATATTATATTCGACTATGTTGTGTGAAAAATTAATAAGAATGATTATTAATAGATTGTTATGCAATACTTTTATCGATTTTTCGAAATAAAATCGACAAAATATTCTCTAATTACTTACAATCTCCGATAATTTAAAACTTTAAAATGTATTTGTTATTTTGTTACAACAAAAGGTAGAATAAAATGATTTAAAATGTATGTAAAATTATTGCCTGAGACACATGCGTCTGTTGGTGTGTATATGTGTGTATGAAAAACCATATTGTCAATAAATGTTTCTCTACCAATTGAACACAAGTATCTCTCGAAAACTTTGAACGACTCTTCTAAACGTGTAGAAGAGTAAACCCAGCTCATAATATATATATGAGGTTGCTTGAGTCAGTCTCTCGAGTCCAGTTCAATTACTATAGATGGGCGCGATTTTGAGAGGATATGAGAACTACTACAGTTGGAATAATAGACAGACTTCGGTCTCTAGTATAGCTGGCTAGTTACGAGTGGCTAAATATATATATATATATATGCATACCTACATACACCATTTATATGTTAAGAAGAATCACATATTATAATATAAGTATTAATAAGAATTGCTTCAATTTGTTTACTTTTACAACTCATACTTTCTCCCTTCAAATCCAAAGGCATGGATGGTCTAAATTTAGCTTTTTGTGAAATAAAAAAATAGTTCACGGCTTCTACATCAATATGTGTGTACGATACTAGATATGCTTTATATTTTTATTACTTTCATAGCACACGTAGGTCTGTGAGAAAATATAAGACTATACTAAACTTTTATAGTGAAAAACTCGGATTGGAATAAGATATATTGTAAAAAGTTATACATTGGGGGAATTGATATTGATATTGATTGTTGAAACAGAATACCTACAATGTAGACTTTATGAAAGCGCTTTAGGCTTTTGAATTTTGTGTTTTTTTAGAAAAATGAAAAAAATTCATATTACTTGGGAAGGATTACATCTTCTATGTATAGACTCACTATTAATTATGCTTTATATAAAATTTAAAAAATTTAGTTACGTTTTCTTAATATTAAATACATTTTATTTGCATTAATTTTAAAATGCAAGGAAATATTGAATATTAAATTCGTTATTTCCTAACTAGATGCATTGTTTATATTTATGATTCGTTCAACAATTTAATGATGACTTCATTGCTTATGTTGGATTATTATCTATCTGAACAATATGTCACTTAAATAATGCTTTGTTAATTGTAGTTAAATAACAAATTTCACTCTGTAATTCGTAATTTTTTAGACTGTGTTAGTTGTAAATATTAGTAAAGCCTTTTTCATGATATAATGTTATTATTTGGATTTTAAAACATTATTTTATCTTACCTGAATAAAAAGATCAGTCAGGTTAGATCAAATATGCAAATTCTTCCTTTCATCTCAGCATAATATTTTGAATACTGATCGGAAATGTTATTGTGTCTGTCTATGCAGACTGTCATAGACAAAATGAAATATCAAAATAGAGACTTCACCGCTGTTACATACTTATCAACATTAAAATATTACATTGTTTTTATAAAGTGGAATTCAAACATAATTGCTAGCTTCAATATTATGTAGCTTATTTGCAATATTAATGTAGAATAAAAATACTTGACGGGTTAAACAATGAGATTACGGAAACAGGCGCCTATTAATTTGAGTTATAATTAAGATGTATAGACAAGCGATGGATACAGACTGCAATAAAACAGAAACTTACTAATCAAATTTAGCGAACGAAGGCAGAGTCTCTGTGTGATAGTAGTATAAAACAGCTAATATATGGATCGGAATTACTTCTGAGGTAATAGACCACAGAATTCGGGTGGTGTGTGAGTTAATAGGGGTTTCTAAAGTGTCTTTTGGGCATATACTAGAATTTCTTTCAGGTCGTTCTGAAGCATTTTCTATTTTTCTCCTTTGCTCGATTATTCGATTGGGTATGTCAGGCGTGACGAAAATTGACATTTTGAAATGTGGCGGCTATACCTATGGACGTGGTATACATATATACATCATACTCTCAGTTTTATGAATGCCTATATAGGTACTTTGCGATTGTTGGAGTGAAAAATGAAATATTGCCCAGCAGTCAATCTAAAATCAGCCCACCTTGAGATTTTAGGATGTTTGGCACCCTTAGTAGAATTTAGATATTTTGTAAAACTATCTAATATCAGTTTGTTTTATTATTTATTATAATTTTCTCTTATAAATATCTTTTCAAATCAAAGAAAATACAAATTTCGTTGCACTTAAAAAAATTTCTTAAGCTTTTAGCTACTATTATGCAAAATGTTGAAGAAGGTATTTTAAAGGTTATTGCCGTAGAGATGCATAATAGAAGTTTTAAACAATACTTTGGACTATTTTTAATGAGACTAAATAAAGACTAAAGCTAAAAGATTCTTATGTACATATCATATACGTATAAGATACTTAATTATTATAAAACAAACAATAAATCGGATATATTAGTAAAAACTTGCATAAAAACAAAACGAAATATCTTACCACTAAGGCAATTAACTTTGTAATACACATTGTACTACCTAACTGGTAAAAGGTGATACTTAAACATGTCTGCTATTATTTATGTGACGTTAATTGCAATTTTGTAGACAATATTGTTGTTGTATATAGTTATATGCTTTTTGAGCAATTTGTCATTAAAGTACCGTCCCTAAATGTAAAATTAAAACAGAAAAACTATAGAAGTAACATATTCCACTTAGTATATAATATGTTAATATATTATTTTATTCCAATATAAATATATTTAATATATAGAAAAATATTAATATAATCATAGTTGAAGGCTTAATGTTTAATCACTATAAGTTATTGTTCCGAATGAAGTCATTGAATTTCATGTATACATACCATGGTTTTCAAAACACAAAATAAAACGTATGTAGAATTGATTTTTCTCACTAACACGCATACTTGTGTACATGTACACAAACGAGATTTAAAAGATAAACCAAAGTCACTGACATGAAAACAAACTATTTATATAATATGTTAATACTCAATACCTACACGATTTCATCAAAATGTTGAACTTGAAATATGTTTTTCTTATATCACATTGTATATAAATATATAATGCTGTCATGTCTAATGTTGCATGCACATCAAATATTAACCTATGTAAATATATTGATTAAAACATTAAGTACAATATATTTTCGTATAACAAGAACTTTTGATATGCAAACATTCAAAACTGGAAAGAAATTATTTTTTTCAAAACCTGTGATTTCTATGCATAGTTTTATTTGTTACATTTTCATAATGCATATTTTGTTTGTGTTAAAATTACTTCAAATATTGCAGATATTATCAAATTGCATATTTTTATACGAGTATAGTAGCTAGGTAGAATAAATAAATAAACTATGACATTTATTTACATAAATCAGTCACACTAATGCTGCAAATAAATTAAATAAAATTGTGTTTTATATAAAATGTGAAGTAGGTAATTGTATTCATTAAAATAGTAATATAATATTACGCAGATATAATAATTTGGCCACACACATCCATGAAGTATATATTCTATAATTAAATCAGTATTGTCTTCTATGTATGAAATGTCATAATCTTATATTATAAATATAATGGTATATGAATTATTTCCTGATATCCTATTTTATGAATATTTTACGTCATCATATTTTGTTATATGTCGACATCAGATATTTGAAAATTGTTAAAATTATAAATTTAGAGATTTTATTCGACTTGTTAGACTAACCAGGGAATACTTAAACAAAGCGGCGGAAGCTCAACGTTTAGTTTGTGGTGTTTTGACGAGTAGGTGTAATTTACGAAAAGGAGCTTTAAAGAAACTCGTGCAGTATAAGTCAATGTATGCCTATTTTTAGTTACAACTAGTATTAAACGTTAAACAACATTGCATACTACATTAATTCATTTTATATTATATATATTCTTACTTAAAACCATTTATGTATTTTGATATGTTTATTGTTACTAAATTTATATTAAAGTGAGTCATTGTGAATCACGTTATTTTACTAAAATCTTCCAATTTATTAGGCGTTGACGGTAATTATCATTAGTTACTTACAGTTATAAACAACTGTATAAAGTAGGTCTTCATAAGTAAAAATTTTAATGAAACTAAAAAAATTAACTATCTCCTTAAACTTCTCAAATCTACACAAAATAATATATAGTCCACTCTTTTGATATATGTGTACATAGATTACTATACAAATAAATATAGTGCTTTATTACATATATATAGGTATAAATATAGCTCAAATTAAACCTATGATAAATTATGCATACTTCATATGTTATATAGATTCAATTTATGCTGCATTCCAAAGAGTTTACAAAGTTTGTTGATAAAAGACAACATATCAACAAACATATTGAACAGAAAATACCCTTGATATATATACAGCAAAACGAAAATATTATATAACATTTAATGGAAATATTTAAAAATGTATATATGAAGAAAAGATAGCTCTTATACATCCAATACGCTTTTTGAATACCATCGATTTAAAATTGAATACGAAACAATTGACTAAAAAATCATTCAAATTATTTCATCCTTAAAAACATTTGAAATTAAATTTTATGTTCCAATTTTTTTTAGTAAAATGTGCATGAAAAAACGTATCAATTCAATCAAATTGACCCAAATTTGGGCGTCGTTAAGCATGTATAATTGAGTATTTAATATATTTAATATATTTAATATATTTAACTTCATTGTTCCATAAAATTTCTATGCTGAATAATTTAGATATTTGTAGTACAAGTTATATATATGAAAGCCTGACATAGTATAATATAATAATACATGAGTATTCAATCAAAGTTATAAATCTAATAAGTTTATAGATAATTGAGGTTGGGTAAGAGAGGGGGGAGGGGAGGTGGAGATTTATGAAGAAAATGTCGGTTTATTAGCAGTAAAGTACGCCCTGGTATGTTGAAGGAATAAAAAAAACAAGAATTATAATTAAGATTTGTTTTCATTGAGCAAAGGTGAATTTATCTATGACACCGGAATACGAATTATTTAACTTAAAAATTGCACATCATTTTAATTTAATATATTAAAGTTAACGTTTTTGAGGCTTCTACATATATTAGAAGGTAATTAAAAATTTGGAACCTATTAAAATATAATGAGTACAATGGTGTAATATATCCTAAATGTAATTTCCATTTGCGAATGGAATGCACGGATTTTCAAATACATCGTAACTCAAATATCTATAATTATAAAGTTATTGCAATTGATTTTTTAACAACATTATTAAATATAATTCCACTACAAGGAACTTTGAAACAGTTATTTTGTATTTACCTTCATATGCTAGTAAAAGTCCCTCTGAGGTAAAATCTTTAGTTATATAAATTATTACCTTCTTTTTCCTAAAATATAAACATTTTCTCAATATATATATTTAAATTTTGGCTTCCGACAATGATATAAGTACTCGTATTATCAAATATTTGTATGTACCTATACATTTCCCTCTACATATTATCCCGTGCATCAGTCAAATTTTACATATTATGAAGATTTTTATAATTACTTTATTACTGTAGCTAAACCGAAACGACAATATTAATGGTTGATAATTGGGACATCAGTGATTACAGAATAATCTAATTTTTCACCGAACAGTACATTTTTATTAATAAAGGGATTTTTGTTCAATTAGCTATATTTATACTTAAACAACTTGAGTATAATATGATATATGATAATACTTATTTTCATTATCATATCATAATCACAAGAATATTACGTAGCTTCTCAAAGTAAGAAAATATATACCAGTTGTATTAACTTCATTACAGTTTTAATAAATACAAATTATGTAAATCATAAAATAGTCACATAAAATATTATGGAATAAATATATAATTAATTTTATTAAAGGAAATTATAAGTTTTATAAGAGCAATTATTAGTACTGTCCATTAAAATCAATCAATCAATCATTATGTATCAAGCTACTTCTAAAGTTATAGGTACTTTTTGCTTTCTTTTAATGTCCTTAGATTGAAAACTGTTTTTCACATTATGAATATTTCTACTTTATACAAAAATATGAAATTAATTTATGCAAAATACATTTCAGCAGTCACATATTTCTTTATAATATATTGTATATTGAACAATTCTGAAAATCTTATCTATATTTCAGGTCCGGGTTACTAACTAGCTGCGTACATCAATGTCCCATGTCTCTTTGAAACTTCAAATACTATTTAGATACAATTAAAGTAAGTGGCTTTACTTGACCGGAGTACCATATCGCATTTACAATATACGTACACATTTTCTGCTATTCACTGCTACTTTAACCACAGTTCCAACATATTTTAACGAATTTTACATTTACGTTTTGTACCTGCGATACTTAAATGGGTGTAAGGGCATAAGTTTAAATATGTCGATATATATATCAGCAATCCTATAAATTATTCAATAAAGTTAACCCCGTTTGCACTCTTCTGCGGATGTCCTCGTGTTTTGTAAATTATCTTCCCTTCTTGCTCCCTCGTTTTCCAATGCTCCCACTTTTCTTCAATTAACTCAACACAGAAATGCATCCGATCGTCAGGCGAAGATAATACCTCGATTGAGTCCAAACCAGATCGCAAGCAAGAACTCAGTTCATTCATCCGAATGGACAAAATCGTTTCAATCTAAGAAAAAGAGATTTTCGAGAGACTAAACTCTCACCAATTGCCCCTTCGGTAATTGGATTTTTCCGGTGAGCAATGTATGCAAAACAGAGAGTACACACCTTCGCTGTCTGGCCCTTTGCAAAATGCTATTGGTAACTTCCATATATATACATACACCCATACATACTCATATACGGAAACATTCGATGAATTTTCTAATTTATTGTATATCTGAATTTCCTTCGAACTTATAAAAAAGAAAATTAAAGTCTTTAATAAGTTATATTAAGTATTTGTTTCTAATTTAGCAGTAATTTCAATTTCCTAAGTGCTCAATGGTGAGGAATTAATTATATGAACTGACAATTATATACCAACCGTAAGATACACATATTTGCCGACAGATAAATTGTATAGCCTATTTAAGCGAAAAGCTATCAAATTTCAATATCTTATGCATATCTAAACTCAATCAGAAAACATATTTTAGACGCTTTTCAAATGAAAATGTTTTACTATTATAATTATTAATCAATTTTATATACCTAGTGCTTGCAGTATTGTATGGAAAATATGTTCCATGTTTTGAATCAGACTCATTTTATAATTTACGTATTCATCAAGTCAATATTTCATGAACTTCAATGTTTCACAACATAGTTTCCTTTTCCAAATATGAAAATTAAAAACGTACATATGTTTTAAAAAAATTTGAATGACAATCTGTAAATAAATAAGTTTCCCAAATTGATTTACATAATATACTCTTGACTTTCTAAAGTTACTTACGCATATGAAATATCGATAAATTAATTTTAAAATATTTAATATATTTAATTTTTAATGAATATAGATAAATATCAGTATCACTTTGCATGGTTAAAGAATTATGAAAAATATATTATTTTTCATATATCATAAATACATATATTGTTGTTAGAACAAAAAATAAGTAAAAATTGAGTTTTATTAATAAAATGCTGTTTTATTTTATTAATCAAACATTTTTAAAGTCCACCCACCAAAGTCTCAAATAATTATCTTCATTTTATTAATCAATATATTTGTTTCGTATCTTTTGAAGTTTTGTTTAAATATGATAATAAATTACCCCCTAATTATATTTCTAATATGTCTCAAATATTGTTAAAGAAAATGTCATATTATATAAACCACTAATTTGTTAAAGGCTGTATTACAATTATTCGGTACGATTCAGTCTGTGTATTTGAATATACACCGAAACAAATATTTTCTACTTGTCGAAATAATATAATTGGCACAGTTTTTTTTATGATTATAGGGGGTTAACAACCCGGAAAAGAAAATAATTACTTTGTTTACTATTACAAAGTTAAATTATGATATTTTAAAAACTGTGAGAACTCCAGACATTTGACAAATAAATATTGACTATAAAATAGCTACACTATAATGAAATAACTTCACTATAATGAAAGCAAGTACACAGTTGATATTGGCGATTTAGAATTAATGTTCTGGACAAAATGCTACTGCTTGTTAATTGACCAAGATATATCTGTCTAAATTGGTCTTATTTTGATTACTCATTGGTTCCATTAAAGTTTGTCAATGAATCATTGCTAGATATATACGTAAGCATATATGTTATACAAATAAAAATGAGCATCAAACTATTATAGTATGGATAATATATAAACTTAGAAATCTTCAAGAATATTATCAAATATAGCCCATTCGGTACTATAATAAATCTCGCGAGTTACAAGGAACAAGTTCTGATATCGAACCATCAATTATTAATTTTATTCCCTGTATTTATTGTGCATTTTTATTTCACTATGATACTATCCTTTGAACGTTATATAAAAAAGAGCTGCTATTGTTGATATAAATATACATATTTTTAATGAACATGAGCTTTTGCCAAATAGACACTGTCATATACTTAAAACATACTCGTGTATCTTAGTTGTCAACCTGGGACCGTTGTATGAGTCTTATCACCGTATTAATATCTAAGGAATGAAGCATTCTTCTAAGACAAAAAGCAACACTATATTTTAATGATATGTTAACTACAGCTGGTGTGTTACACTAATGTGCATATATGTTAAATATAAGTGAACACTATATATAGAAAGTCTAATTGATAACAATATAGTTTTAAATGGTGTATATATGTATATAAAAAATAATCTAACATTTTTTTTAAATCTCACTATAGCATACAATCTATGTATGTACATAATATGTATATATCGGGAGAAAACACAACAAATCTGGCATATTCTAGCACATAGCTACTCTTCAAAGAATTCTTCATAATTTAGTTTATAATTAACTTATAACTGCATTCATAATATATAATGTACTTTTGAGTAATGTTTTAATCCTGTGCTTTTTTAAAAAGTGTATAAATGAGCATGTATATTGACGCAATTAATAACACAAGATACAGAGAAACTTAGTTACAATATTATTAAAAAATATATTTAATTTATAATTAGATAATATTTACAATTTCATGTTTACTGTAACTTCTGAGAATAAATTTATTGATTATAATTTTTATTAATTTATTTTATTTATTAGTTATTTATTAGTTTTTGACAATAAATAAAACAGCATATTTTTGTGAAAATTATTATGTTTCTGTAAAACCTTCCGATATGGTATATTATGCAGATACCTATACATCAATAAAATTTTATAGCAGAAGAATAATACTTATTTACTTACTTATGCAAATTAATCATTTCCAGTTCAATTTAGCCAATAATATATCAAGTATTCTAACGTTAATAGTTTCAATACACAATAGTTACAAAACACAAATTAGAAATCAATAATTAATGCTTTGTCGGTTAATTAAGTGCCTGTCGGTTTTTACCCAGTTTTTGGAAATACAATTTTGGAGATATTATGATATGTTGTCGGTTAAACAGCGTTTGGGTTGCAGTAACCTCCCTAATATAAAAATGGCGGCGCCGACCATGGATTATTATAAATTTTAAATTATGAAAGATAAAGTCTTCAATTTTATCGCAAAAATAGGCTTTTATTTAAAATAAACGCTTTTAATTCACAAAGTTATTAAATATTAAAGATATTAAAGTTAATATTTTTCTTGTAAGTATAATATACTCTGCATGACTATTACTTTTTAATACTAATATTATAGGTAGATATAGATATATACTTACACCTTTTAAGAATCCTTAACAAGTGTTTACAAGTCAGAGCTTCTTTATTTAAATATTTTATTAAATTGTTTTTTAATAAGAATATATTAATCGATATTATTTAGATACGAATGTAGAAAACATATAACAAAATTAGTTATTAAAAGTCTGTCTTTTTTACATTTTCTTAAAAAATATATACGATGTATAACCTAAATTTGTACATATAATTTACATTTCAATTTTAGGTCTTAGTAACAACGAATATATGCGTATATATGTATATACAAAAGTACTTACTAAAATAAATACAATAAAATTAACCCCCTATCAATAGCAAATAGGAACTGGGACTTTAAGACCCCCATCGTAATTTCGATGTGATTTATAAATGAATAAATAGAGAAATAAAATAAGCTTTCGTCACTTTTCTCAAACGACAGTTTTACAACGTTTAGACCTTATTTTAGCACTCAGGTGACCACATCCTAAAAAGGCAGCCCTTTGTAAAAAATGAGAAAAACATACTTTTTATAAAATAAATGCATATCTCTGCCAAACATTTTAAAACTCTCATTCGGGTAGTGATTAATTTCATGCAATAACTCAGAAAGAAAAATTAAAATTAAATTTCTTGCAGAAATTATTCGAAATTTATTTTTTTAAACATTATATATATAAAAATTTCAATTTTTACTTTCTTTTTTAATTAAACAATTTTTTACATGTTTTAATGAAATATATTAGAAAACATACTTGTTTAACTGCATGTTGCCTACGAAGTTTTAAAACTCTACTCTATTAGGAAATTTAAAAATTATCCGAGGGGGAGTGGGAAGGGGGCCTAATGAGTCCACCCACCTCCCCCGGGATATGGGAAAGCCCGGTATATGTATAGGCTGAATAAGGATACATTTATAATTTTGCTTACCCACACATATATCTACATGTAGTTTACATTATATATGTATTATTATATATATTAAATTCTGGGGATGTGGTAAAATTCAAAATATAGTATCTTTTTGTAAAATAAAATAAAATTATTACTAAAATCTTTAAATTGCGATTCGAATTTTATCATAAAAAACATTTAAAGTGCAATAAATAGTTTGGAAATATTTAAGTATAAAACAGAGTTCAAACTGCAATCAGAGAGCTATAAACTACGAAAAAATCAATTCTAATTGAAAAATAATTAACCCATGTTACAAATAACCAAATTTTACTATTTATAATATTTATCAATTATTTTTTATTGGGACTATTATTTATTGATTCGACTGTAAATTGATGAATTTAATATGATTTAAAAGAAAAAAATTTAAAACAAGAATATTTATTACATAACTACAAGACGTCATTGACGTAATTATTTATATTTACATATACATGTTGCTCAAACGTTTATTTTTTATAAATGCAAATCTGAGACTACATTTTAAATGTCAATCGGTAGATGTCCATGTATATCAAGTAAAATAAAAAAGAATAACTAAAAAAAAAATTTTTTTTTTTTATAATGTTCTAATTAATTTTGTTCAACTAAAACTACGAGATGGCATAACGTAGGTATGTAATATTATGTATGCACAATGAATGCCAGTATTAAATAATTCATCAGTTTGATTGAATGAATTGATCAAACTCTAAAGGCCTATGCACACCAAAAGCAGCGCCGCGGCGCGTCGCGTCGAAAATCAATGATGAAAATTGTCAACTTTACGTGCGTTAAAAATCAATTTTAACTATGGCTCACTGACTCAGTATACTATCCTCCTTCTTTTTTGTTTATATGTCGATGATTTTCTGCAGATAGTGTATCGATTTTTGCTGCACTGTGACGCGTTTGGTGTAGATTGCATTTTCGACGCGCCGCGCCGCGCCACGTTCAGTGTGCATAAGCCTTAAGGAATATCCTCTAAATTCTGCAACTTATATATCCATCTTTTAACTTCATTATTGAACTCTTTCAATGATACATTTATATCTTCTCTATTATTCTATTATACTACAGAAATAACCAACTCAGACAACCAAGTGATATTTGTAGAAATGAAGTATTACTTATGGTCAAGAAATGGATGATAAAGGACCGCTTCTATCTAATAAATAAACTTTGATACTGTCAGTCTCAACATTGTTCTCTACATGGATCTAGAAACATCATATTTGATGCCAGCTTTTGATAACAGGAGTTCCAAAAAGCATCGTTGTTTCACAGCCTCATAAGTCTGTTTATGCTCTGAACACGTTGTTAGGTTACTGATAGACAGTAGGTACTGATAGTAGGTACTGATAGTAGGTACTGATAGTAGGTACTGACAGTAGGTACTGATAGTAGGTACTGATAGTAGGTACTGATAGTAGGTACTGATAGTAGGTACTGATAGTAGGTACTGATAGTAGGTACTGA
>JAYRBW010005642.1:0-13671 GCA_036023295.1 Invenusta paracnida | reverse complement strand
TTTTGAGTTAATATTAAAGAAAATAAATGCTCCATATATATGTTTATTATAATATTTATACAAAAAGCCCCTAAAAAAGAACCTCAACATTTTTTTCGTTCGCTCGTGATGGTTTGGGGGCCCCTGTAACTATTTCCTACATTTATGTTGCCAATCACATCCCTGCTTAAGGAAGCTTATTACAAACGGGTGGGCCAATACTTATAGATTGTTCCAACCCTGGAAGACAAAGTCAACTGTCGACACTAAAGAAAACAAAGCGACAATTCTTACTGCGGTTGCAGACGACACATGTTTCTCTTCTATAGATATTTATTAACAGATATGGGCATTTCACCGAGAAGTATACAATAATGTATTGTAAGCGATGTTTGGAAGTTGGTTGATTTATTATTTAGTAATATTATGTAGTGATTAATTAGTAGGCTAAACGATTTTTTTCAATTAGGGTGAGGTGATTAAAGCCGCTTACCACGACTAATCTGGTTTAGTTTTTGGGACATTTACGAAAGAAAGTCACAGGTTGAAACGATTTGACTATGGTTTAATCTTTGATTTTTGATTTTGACTAAAGGTATTTTTAATGAAAGCTAAATTATTGTAAAAATTATTTTGAAAGAAGCCTATATAAGAGTTTTCATTTTCTTAGTGTGAAATGGATGCTATTGAATGATATAGACTTTAAAACTAAAAATCCTTTACATAAATAAGTCTAGTGATGGCGAGTCTACATTTTGATTCGTATGTTCTATAAGAATATACGAAACTGACGATCGTTTTTTAGATATTGACAATCGTCATGTTGTTTGCCAATCTTTATATCAACGCACATTTATGTACATACATATGGGTGGGTATACAGCCGTTTGACAATAATATCAAGATAAATATTCGATGATTCCCTCCATTACACTACACTCCACAACATGAATTGAAAGTATTTAATATTAACGTGATTCTTACTGCTATGCACAGACTATTTGTTTTAACATAGATTTCTAATTTAATGTTTGACAAATTTTAGTAGAATACAGAAATGTTTTTCACTAATAAATCAACGAATCTTATTTCACGTAGTGTAAGTAATATTTAAAGACTATTCAACCAAAAAGACAACTTGACAACCGGTGGTCAAGAGTTATATGTTCGGTACATTTCTCCGAATATTTAACGAACATGGTATTGAACCTACTCTACAACATTCGACTAATAGTTTTATTTGATCAAGTCTTTTTTCGAATTTTTGTTTTTGGTATTACTGTTTAACTAAAAATAACCACCACTCCTATATGTATGTAGATCTGGTTTCAAAATCGGCGGACCAAGGACCGGAAGCAGTACGGGACCGAGGCTTTCTGGCTCACAGCTGGAAAACGCCGCCGACGGGGCCTTCCCTCACTCAACAAGGCCGCCTTTCTCGGGGATCTAGCTCTTCCAAGCTCTGAAGGGGGTGCTGGCGCAGGGGCTCTGCCTGCCAGGACAAGACCAACGTCGGCGGGACCATTGTCTGTTGGCATGACAACCACTGGAGCTGGTCAAGGACAGATGGTAGGGACTGGATTTTTCGCTTTGATATCGTGTTTGTTGGGGACATATATAATGTATATTATATCAAAACAGTACTGAGTATTTATATTTAGTAAAAACGATAAATATATATTTATATTTTTTAGCAAAAACTTTTAAAAGAGTTCTATAATTATAGATTACTATGGAAGAACATATGCAATGTTAATAAAATTATGGAATCATTGTAATATCATAATAACGCCAATACTATAATGTTATCCTCTGCAGGTGTCCATGGGTGACTGTCACCATTTGATCCCGCCACCGCCTATGCCTTCACCGATTAACTCCGTTGGTGGATTTCCAGGCGTTATCGATCGAGGAGGCTGCAAACCAGACACCGGACACCAGTTGACTGTTGCCACTAACAACGGCATTAATGTTGGCGGTGGATTAATGCCAGTAGGTGGGACTTTAGTTCCGCAACAGCAGCAACAGCAACAGATGATTCAGGTGCCACATTCGCAACAATCTAGTCTACCACCGACTGTAGCTAGTAACAATTATTGTCAAGGTGGTATGTCTAGTGGCGGCAGCAGTCAACAGATTCGTAGTAACGGTGGGGCTGGTGGCGGTAGTTGTCAATCTGCTCCATCTTCAGGTGGATTTAATCCGCAGCAGGGTGGCTACTTTCTCGACTCTAGAATGCTGACTCAGCAGATACCTTCTGCGCTTTATAGGTGGGTTAATTCACTTTAAAATTAATTATCAGTTGTATTTTTCCTTTGATTCCTTTTGATTCCATTTGATTCCTTTTACTGTATGCTTTTTAAATATAATTTTTAATAGTTTGGATAATTATTAAATCAAGGTTTATAATATACAATTTTGGTTAGTGGTAATTCTTAGCTTATTTGAAATGTAACACATTATTTAAAAAATTATATACTACTTTTTAAATTGTAAGTAGTAGTGAAAAGTTATTAAAGTTTAGATAGATATCATATTTTCACGACGAATGTAATGCAATTTTAACGCATTTAATGGATTATTTTTTAGCACGGCAAGCGTATACCACCACCAACAGCCGATAACTTCAGCGGTGATGGTCAATAGCGGTACTACCGTATCAAGCTCAATATCAAACCCGTCAACCAACAACTGCTATCCTACCCTCAGTCTGGTGTCTTCGGGAAACTCTCTTCATTACCAGCTTATGCACCCCTCAACAAGTCGCAGCATCTCTACTCCTAGTTCTTTGGGTGGCGATGGGAACACTACCTCGGTAGTTGCCTCGTCAATAGCCCCAGTTCGATCCCCAATGGCTTCTGGGTCGTCAATGCCCCCACAGGCGGTGAATCCACGTTTCCATGGTATTAGTGGTGGTACAAACAGTTATCTTCCACCGTCTTCTCTGATGCCTCCACATTCAAATATTGGACCCAGCAACACGGTGGCTCATTTCTCAGGTTTGGCTTTACCTTCTATATTTTTGTTTACTTAGTAGGCTATCACACTTTTTTAATCAAAAGCTTTTAAAAAACCATCTGTGTCAGTCGACTCAAAAGAGAAATAAGACAAAAGGAAAAGTCAAAAATCAAATCAATAGAGAGGGTAACTATATAACACGATGAATAACAGAACACAGATATACCCAAGTTAGGAAAAACCAGCTGCTTCTAGATAGAAGAGAAGAAAATATTCCAGAGTAAACGACAACACAGCAAAATCAAAACCTGAAGGAAGGAACGAAATTTAGACATCAACCAGCTTTAAATGCACAAATATCACAGACCTAGGAAATAAGAAGATGAAAAGTTTTGCCTGTGGCTGTTATATAAACAAAGCCAGATAAGAGTCCAGAACACAAAGGTGCGGGACTTAGGACCCTTAGCGGTGTGTTTAACCAGTTTTAAAGCGCGCTACCGTCGCACTTCTCTTATTCTATTACTACTGCTTATGGTCTTGATGAAAAAGCATATAAGCTTCTCGCGAATTAAAATAAGCATTAGAGGTTTGATATGAGTTTATCATTACATTTATACCAGTCTATGATATTTAGTATAAGCAATATGTCATAGTGACCATTTGAAATAAATGATCCCATGTTGGGGAAGCTAAATAAGCGCGTCACTGAATAATCGCGCCACTGTATAAGAGCGTATCTGAATAAACGCGTCACTGTATAAGTGCGTCAATGAATAAGCAATGGATATGGAAAATAACACCGAAAAGAGAAAAAGGTTTTATTATTGACAATCAGGTTGGGTGAGCATAAGATGGGTTGCACGGTTTTACAGACTGGCATAACTGGTAACAGTAAATCTGTTAATTAGAATGATTTGAATACGAGGACTTTAATCAATGACAGTATTTTTAGTATGAGAAATATTAATATTACAGGAAGGACAGAGTTTAATTAAAGAAGTTGCTCATTCACAGGAGATAGATTGTTGTATATTAAAATCACCAATGAAGAGGTTAAAGAAAGGTTCAAAACAATTAAAAGTATGATGATGAGTTACAGACAAATGATGTTTTATACATTCCTGAAAATATGGACTTGATAGATGGGGTTATCAAAAGACATTATCATTGTCTTGTAAATTACAGAAGGACATAAAAGCTTCATGGACATCTTGTTGGTCATGGTTATTAAAAAAAGGGGAACTAGATTATCAAGCTAGTTTCTAAGTTTCTTGAAAATAATCATTCTATTGTCAAAATTAACTTCGTTATATAAAGAATTAATAAAATTGATATTGGCACTGAAAGGGACAAAGTGCATAACCGCCAGAATAAATTGAATTTAACTGACAAATAACAGGTGTTACCTAAATTAGAGAAGCCTATAACTGGTATAATAACAGGACAGATATTGTAATTGGGTAAAGTATGAGACCACATCAAGCTTCTGAACAGTGGAATGCGGGTAGTTGTCAAAATCAAAACTACACATTCATTAATATAGTTATGATTATATTAATTATATTTATTAACAAGTTGAAGATTTTTATTGCAGAAGAGATATAATTTCTAACTAATACCTTTTTATCAAAGCCACGATTATTCAACTTATTAAAATAAGAATACATTTGAAGCCAAAATCATTAAAAAGGATCAGTTGACTATAAAAACAACTATATACAGACAATATTACTGAGAATTTACTCTCTAGAAAAGTAAAAGAAACACATTTAAAATCCAAATCGTCTACTTTATAGTAACTTTTAGTAATACATTTTTTATTGTGTCTTTCAGACCATTAGAGTAATTAGGTTCTAGAATTAATTCTTCCAGGTAAATATTTTTAGAAAAAGATAAGAATTATTAATGTTAGGGGTAGCAATATCATCAATATACATAATATTTAGAATTGAGAAAAAGCTGACTGGCAAGAACAGGATTGGACTTATTAATATAAGAAATGTAACAAAATTCCTTCCAAGTCCGAAAGAGGTCTGCAATGAGAGGGGGCTTGCATTACCATCCATGGGGATATCTTTAATCTGCTTCAACATAAAGGGACCACATTTAACAAAAGTATTGAAGAGAATAAACACAACAGCTAAACAAAGACCACTCTTAGGAAAATAGAGATAGTTCTTATATGTTTTGACGGAGCACCAGCTTTTTTAGTAAACACATTGATCGCAATATACAGATATTGAGAATGGTCATACAATTTGATTACAAGTTTAGAAAGATGTAAATTAATTTCTTTCAGTGGTAGGTTAGTGTAGAGAGTGCTGAAATCAAAGGTGAAAGAGAGTGTCTTTCATTTTACTAATAAATTCCAGAGAATTATTTATACTCCAATAGTGACTTATATCATATCTATAAGAAATAGCATTACAATAATTTTTAAAATGGCTTTTTATACATTTAATTGCTAGACAAACATTAGAGGCTAATTGAGTGGTGTTAGAGTTAGAAGCACTACGAATAAATCTGGATTTAAAAGGTTTTTCAGTAGTTTGGCGCTCCAATAAAAATTATGAATATAAACATCATTTATAAGACACATATTAAAAGTGTCTTTACAAAAGGTAGTATGGTCATTAATAATATCAGCTGAGCAAAGGTTATAAAGTTAGTAAACCTCATTGTCAAATTAGCTTCATTATTGGAACAGCCAGTTATTTTTTATAAATATTAATGTAGAAAGCTTTATAAAGAAAGCAAAGTTATTTGAGACATTATTGCCAGCTAGACACAATGGCAAAACGCGCATGGAAAGAATTTAAATATTTTTTAGTAGTAAGGTCATTTAGAATGGGTTTATCTTTATTAGGAATAATTTCAGTGCTTTTGTGTAAATTAATTTTGTTAGTAATGTGAGAATGTGAGAATTGATAGAATGATCAAAAGATTCAGGATGAATATTTTCTTTCTTAGACCATTTTTTAATACTATCTTGGATATCTTCAAGAAGTTTATTTTTAGTTTAGAGCCAGCTAATGTTAGGACATTCTCTAAATGTTGCTCTATTTCAAAATAAATTTTGAAAATTAAGATGTGCAATAATAGTTGTGTTACCTGCGATAACATGTCCATGATGACTATAAACAAAAGGTTTTAATTTACTATTAAAACAACAGTCACAAGAAATATTATTAAAATCAGAGACAGAGATTTTTAAGGACAGAGTTAAAAATAAAAGTTCTAATAGGTTTGTAATAAAAATAAAAATGGTATCATGGTGAAAAGGGATGTTACGTAAATAACAAAAAGTAAATTATCAAGAGTTAAAAGCAGTAACTTTGTGATATGCAATAATTATATTTATTCATATTTGTAAAAGTAACTTGAATAGTTTAATCGCGTTACTTGAAAACATTTTTTTTCAACAGTATTTGAAATGAACTTATTATAGTATTACAGTTATATTTTAATATTACAGTAATATTATGATTATAGAAATACATTAAATTGTTATAATAAACATGTTGAGAAAAAGGAAAAATTAATTAGTTTTAAGATAAAGCGTGGGCCCGGTATAACACATTGAAACACAATGATGAAGGCAAACAATAAGTAAAAGTGTTAAAATATATTTGCCTTAAGAAACCATCAGTGAATAACAAGATAAAAAATGTAAAATAATTTACAAATAAATTCATTTAAAAATAATTTCGAAATGCAGTGAACAGTGTTAAATACAGATCAATAAACAGACACAAATATCAATAGTTGTATGTTAGAATATCAAAATAAAAATAACGAAAGAAAGAATGATATGAAGCCACTTAACAGAAAAATACATAACTTTGTAATCCATGAAGAAAGTAATGAAGAAATCCAGGTGAAAGTAAATTTCTATAAAAAAATTGAATACCAAAAATTAAGAAAGTTATTTAAATTGTGATTTTTGGGAAGGAAATATGATGCTACTGGAGAAGACATTTTATGGGAATGTCATAGAGGAAGAATCAATAAAAATCTTGAGTAGATAGGGAGGGAAGTCCGGAATGATTGGACTACAATTAAAACACGAAATGACAAAAATTACGTTCTTTGAATATCAAGAAATTTTAAATTGTAAACGAAAAGAGTTATTAGTATGCAGGTTAGAAATTGATAAATATGTGTTGAAAAATAACATTATAATAATACATTAAATTTTCTTAATAAATATACTGAAAAAAAGGGCACACGTAAAAATATCTAAAGATTATCTTCACAGTAATTAATACGCCATCCTAATGATTTGTATGGATATTTTTAAAATTTATATTTGTCTATTTTGTCTAATTTCTGTATTAGTCAGCTACAATAAAAAAACTAATTGATGTGTTATATCAGAAAGACGAAGAATTTAAATATATTTTAAAAATATTTACTGTACATATATTGTACGAGTATATATAAGATATTTAACTGGAAATATTAAAATAATACTTTGAAATAATCACAATCAACGTAATAATATATCAGTTTAATATGAAATTATTATTTAATTACAATTATTCATTCTCACTACTTACTGGCTAAGTGGTAAATAAAGAAGTATATCTAATATTTAACTTGAATTCTCTTATATTAATGTTTGTAAATTATTCTTTATATTCTTAATATGTACCACTCACTAGTAGTAAGAAAAAAAAGTATATATAATTTTGTATGTTGCTCATATTTTAGGCGATCAGCAACAACATTCTCAGATGCAACAGCCTCAACCAGTACCCGCTTGGAAGACCCATCAACCACCACCGCTCCACCCAACTTTCAACCGATTGCCCCGTATCGACTCCTTCCTTTACCCCAATCCCATGCAGCCAGCGACTTCCATCTCTCCTCAACCATCATCGCTTGGGATGGACCCCCTGGACCCGTTCTCGGGGGTGGGAAGTCTTGGCGGATGTGGGAGCGGTGGATGGATGGGGGACCTATTTTCGGCCCCATCACCGCCTCGTTTACATCAGCAGCAGCAGCAGCAGCAACACAGTCTTGGTAATCATGGTATAAACTCAAACAGTCAACATCAGGCTCCGCAGCAGTACTACAATTGTTTGGATCAGCAGCAGTTGTTTGCGCCTATGTGGCCAGCAGATTCGGGTAGTATTACCACAGTTACACCGATGAGAATGGATCCCAACTAATGGGTGGATTAATATCAAAAGGAGAAGAAATCCATTCAATGTTGTATAAAGTAAAACGTGGTTTCATTATTTCGTTCTACAAACCTTAATGAAAAAATCTCATTAACATTTTTTATTTGTATTATGTTGTATTATGTTGACAGATAAAACTTGGAAAATGAATGCGAATTTATTGATTATTTATTTATTCCATTTAAACAATTACGTTAGGACTAAGGACAAAGGACTAAATTTAGTGGCGAAAAGCATTAATTTCTAGAATTATTATATTATTTTTCCTTTTTTCGAATTGTGAGTTACATTTTTATTTCGTTTCAAAAGTATCTCTATTGATTTATTAGTCACTTCTTTTGCATTAAGTTTAATGCATGGATGTCTTTTATACTTACTATCCACCATCGCCACTTAACAGTTAACTTTAGGACAATATTAATACATTTATAACTTCCGTCATTAGTCGAATTATATAAGAACTAATGGCATTGTATTACGGTTTCTTTCCCGCAACATGACACATGTTGTATGTAAATATTTCTATCGAGGACTGCGAATATGCATTTTATTTATACTTCTTTTGGTACAAATATATATTTATGCATCTAGTGACAGTATACATGTTCCTAGATTTTGAATGTTTGTTGATAATTGTACAATGGTGCATTTGTGTGGATGTTATTTATATTATTATTGTACATGTTAATTGTTTTTTCCAATAGACTATCTTTTACGGTATGAAACTGAAATGTCTTTCGGAATAGTGCCTATACCAAAATGCCTCCCTCTTTCGCAAAAGTTTGCCCACCCCTTCCACTTTTCAGCTCAAATAGTTTATTTTTGTAATGGAGTTATTTTTCATATTGTTTTTGTTATATTTTTTCTAATGAGTTGAATTTCCACTTTTTTCTTTTTCTTTATAATGTGTATTGGGAAATTGTATTCTCTACCTGATATGTGGATTACATTCGAATTTGTTTTCTAATTAGACATTTTATTATTTTCGTTGATATGTTTATTGCAATGTTTAAAGAAAAGTTTCTTTTTTTAGAGAAGTCAAATGTTTTGCTGTTAATAGGAATGTATTTTTTGTATTTTTTTTAAATTTGAAATCTGAGTATAATGTTTGCTAATATTGACATATAGTTTTTATTATAAAAAATTAAAGAATACTTCTGAATATGGTAATTGTTCTGCTATTATTTCATGATGAATCAGCTATACGAGTATATTTATTTTATCTGGTCAGTTTTACTTAACTTTAGATCATTTAGTTTTCAATTATATTACGATGTTAATATATTTGAATGTTTTTATTCTGTCATTAGTAAAAATTAAATTTAAAAAATTAGATTAAAAATGCTTATGTTAAACGCATTAAGTTATTTTGATAATATGTATCTGATATGTTTCAATCTGATCCATTTTCTTCATTGTTATTTTTGCTGCATAATTTATGATAAATTTAACGATAATATTTGTCAAATGCCAAATTCTAAAATAGTTAGAACTAGGATTCTTATTAAGAAATATAACCACAAAGCAATTCTATCGGTTACACATTATTAACTTATATAAGGTCAAATCTAATATTATATAAAGACTATAAGTTATTAGAAATAAAATCATAAAGTTGCGTCTTATATTACATATTTTAAATTCATAATATAAAGTTTTTGATTAATTATGCCTGGTCTATTGAAAAATGTTTATCTTAAAAAAATAACGTAACTGATAATTTCTGCTTTATAATGAAAAATAATTAATAGTAGTGAACACTTACTATCTGTAAATATATACTATACAGCATACTTATTATGTTGGATTTCCCCAAGAACATTACTTTTCAAGTATTTCTTCGGAATTCATTTAACAAAAAATGTTAACATAGTACCTACTGTTTTATATATTTGAGATAACAGCGACTCGCATATTAAGATTTATTAGGGCATCATATATAACTGAATGATTTATATATGCAAGGATCAAAAAGTTTGTCTTCAAGCTCAGTTTTTTATTTTCCAAAGCTGTCATTTTAGTTTTGATATCAGTTACACATTAAAACATGATGATAAATATATATATTTTAAAATAAAGAACGATTACAAATATGATAAAATATAGTTTGCCCCTTATTACATTATAATGAAATATAAATGTATAGTTGTAATATATTTTATTTTTGCATAAATTAGTGTTACATTTTTTGTTTTTTTCCTAAATATTTCATAACGCAGGTAAGACTGTGATAACTACTTTTGTGGAAAAAAGCTCCGTCAATTAAAAAATAATCAAATTTAAACAATTTATTTTCTGATACCAATAACCATTCTTTAACTTAACTTTCCCTATAACATATAAAATATACCTACTGACAAAAATAATACGAATAGCTAGTTCCAATGAAATTAACCCTTTTCAAATTGAAATAGATATTTAACAGTTCAATTTAAGTGAACCTTTTCCCGACATTAAAAATGTTTAACCTGATTTACTACTAGCTGAGTCAAAATCAACCAATTAAGGACTAATGTGAAAACATTTCACAAACTACATTACGTAAATGATTCTTGTATTGACAATGCTGCCGCGTCGTTTAATTAATTAGTAAAATAATTTTTTATTTCATTGATTCCTTTAAAAGGTATCATAGAGTAAGTGCATAGAGTAAAGAGTGAGATTGTAATCAAGGTTAATTGTTAAAGGTTGGCTGTAAATCATTTCATAAAGCAATTATACATATATATATACTGTTTAAATGTAGTTATAAAGTAGACTAGACAAAACCAAGAACAAGAGCGTCAGAAATTAGCTTAAGAGATGTTTACAGCTCTAGTCATTAATGCTATGAAGAATAGATTTATTTTTGACCGCTAATAAATCAGGCTAGAATGCATCAAAAAACATATTTTTGTTATCAGCGTAATCGCCAAGTGCTAAGGAACAAAATGCACCTAAGATGAACTTTTAAAAGGGTTTCTAGATACTTTTTTAAAAGAAGTCAATTTCGATGAAAAATTGTTTCTTCTTCTTCTTCTTCTTCTTATCTAAACAAAAACGACCACGTCTCCAAAATGAAAGCCAAGAGCCAAACTCCTCAAAAGAAAATGTTGAAATGATATTGATATCAGGAAATACAGCCATTAAAGAAATTGATATAAAAAGGACGCCAAGATTTAAAAAACAAAAAGTTAAAATTATATTGATAAAACATAGTACCTACAGCCCATAGAGTAATTATACTATGGTATAATTACTCTATGGTTCAGTCATCGAAGAAATTGATATAAACATGGCGCCAAGATGTAATTGTTACAATACTTTATGTTTAAAATGCATAAAAGTATAAATCAATATGGAGCATAAGCATACGTCTAAACTGAAAAATTCATAAAAACATTACAACAACAATAATTTAAAAAATCGGGGCAATGGTATAAATTATATAATATAATATGTTACTATAATGTTATACAAATTAGCTTACTTAATATAACTTATTTTGCATTCTTGATGGTTTCATTGCTTTTGTAAAACTGTTCCATTTCCAAGAATTTTTCATAATTTGTGTTGTAATGTTTTTATGAATTTTTCAGTTTAGACGTATACTTATGTTCCATATTGATTTATACGTTTACACATTTTAAACAGAAAGTATTGTAACAATTATATCTTGGCGCCATGTTTATATCATTTTATTCGATGTCTGTACTATGATTTATCAATATAATTTTAACTTTTGTTTTTTATTCAGGGCGTCCTTTTTATATCAATTTGTTTTAATGGCTGCATTTCCTATCATCAATATAATTTTAAACTTTTTCTTTTGAGGAGCTCTGTTCTTGAGTTTCATTTTTGCGACGCGGTTGTTTTTGTTTAGATATTATATATATGTCTACGCATTTAGATATGTTATTTATTGATTTTCTTGTGAATAATTCAGAAGAAATCAATAACACCTAATAAAATATTCTTAGGTCTAAAGCATGTTATAAGGACAGGAATGTGTGTTAGGAAATCTCCAACTGTCATATCTTTATCATTTCTCATACTATTCATAAAGGATTATACATGGTTATACTTATATACTGTTCACTGGACTAACCATATTCACAAAATTAATAATGTTGTATTATTTAAATATGAGACATTATTTAACGTTCGAAGACAAAAGGTAAATATTTTATGATAGTCATGTAAATAGCTTAGAATGGTATTTGATTATAATTGAATATCATATACCAAACCAATGTGTGAGGTCTTTTACTCACACAATTATATTTTGCAAATATTATTTAATGATTTTAAATAAGGGGGTTGGGGTTATTCTTGCAATTTGATATCATTGTAGCAGTTAAAACTTCTGCTCTGTAGCAGTTAGGATTTCTGCCACATTTACTATTTAAGTCTCTAGCCGTAGAGAACTAGATTCTTCTTATAGTCGTAGAAACATTGTGGAGAGATTAGAAGTCAGGGCTTGCGTCGGGACATTTATTTATTGGAGTAACAAAAGAGTGTTTTTGGGTTGTGTCATATGAGAGGGGATGTTTGTTTGGGTTTGTTATCTACACGTACGCACAACCGTTTTTTATAGGACGATCTGATGTACCTCGGTCACGTACATAGTTCTTTCACGCAAATAATATGGTAAGATCTCTATGTACGCACTTCGGTTGCCTGATGCACCTTTGGATGCGAACCCCCCTCTATGGTCAAATCTCTTATGGCAAAAAATGTTTTAACCTGTGTTTTATGTTGAGATCACTTATTTTCAAAAGATCATACTACGTGGTATGATTCTGTGGTTCTATTTATACATAATATACGATTATACTTTATCAGACATGCACTTCTGTACATGAATTGCAAATAAAATGTTACATACATATATATCTCGTGAATTAAGATTACATTCCCCTGACTTTTGAAAAAATAAGCATTAATTATAATATTATATGGTATTGTTCTGAGCGGGATAGCAAAATTGTTCAATAAGAAGGTAAATCAAACATGTTATTACGAATTAACAAAAGAATGTGCATGAAGACATCAATAAAATTACCAGATTACCAGATTTCAAGATTGTTCAATAGGTACAATTAATAACTGTCTATGACATCATCAGTTTTGTTAACTCATCAGGATAATTGTTTGTTTTATATTGTATAATTTGTTTCTCCAGGTTGCATCGCGTTGATTGTTCCATGAAAAGAAAGGGAAAATCAAGGCATTATTTTATCCAAAGTAAAGACATTAATAGTAGCATAACATTGACTTATAGTTGTTAAGAAGAAGAAGAAGAAAATGTGATTTCTGTTAGAATGTTATCGGGCGAAAAAATGATATCTTTCTTTTTGCTTATTGAACGAAGATAGAATTTGTCATTATTTTTGTTTTAGAAGAAAAATTATATACAACCTTTATATTATGGCGGACGAAGGGGGTCAAAACAAAAAACAATAAAAAACGTACATATTTCTTAATATGTCGAACATAAATGTAAATATGTCAACATAATTCGATTTATGTAAAGATAATTAAAAATAACAATTGATATTCTTGATTA
>JAYRBW010005631.1:0-13671 GCA_036023295.1 Invenusta paracnida | reverse complement strand
CACCAAGTTATTTTAAATAGATAAAAACAATACATAAATAAATTCATGGAGGGCTTTTATTTCTATAGTGAATTTACAATCATTCAAACGTGTGTACTACTTAAAGTAGTTGGATAATGTCTATATATAAAAAAAACTTGCAATGTGTATTGTAAAAGAAAACATAACTATAAGATGAATTATAGCAAAAAAATGTATCAATGTTAGTACACAATATTTTTGAAAATGATTACAAATGTAGATCTGGGTGGCTTTCAAAAGTCTTGCCGTATTCTGGGTGATTCCCATTCCTTTGTAAAATCATGGTGTGCTGCTTCACAAGATTGTTCGCCCCATGGTCCCAAGCCTTGTTGTTTTCTATGACAAAAGTTGGGAACATGGTAGAAGAGGGTGTGCACCTTGTGTAACATTAATATCCAAAGAAGGATAGTCCTGTTTAAAATTGCAGATATTTTCTTAATAATCGAGATACAGATAAAGGAGATTTTACTGTAGATAAAACTGGAAAGGGTTTTCCAATATGAGTAGGCAGATGTGCTTTTCCATCCACAACGTTGTAAAACTTCACCTTAATAATGGCAGCAATGAGTTTTTTGGGTGCTGTAAGAGAAGACTGAGAAATTAGTGTTTGTGCATTTGAAATTTGGCGAATTTTTGTGCAGGTATGTCTTGCCCGGAGCAACCTGATCCAGGCAATTTGAGCAAACCTTGAGTATGAGAGGCGTTCCTTGTGCTTGATCACGATTTGCTGATGGTCTACCAATGGACCGTTTTTTGGCACCATCTACAAGAAAACATAGTCATATTTGAGTGTTCTACATCATATTCTAATAAGGTAAACTTCAATTCAATAAGGTTCAAAGCATAGAGTAATAATAGTCGTTACTCTGTCATTACTCTATGGTGCAAAACTGAGTGTCATAAACATTAAATATTCAATTAGCATTTTTTGTAAAAAGTTCAATAAACTTACTGTTACAATTTGGTTCGATTGTTTGACGTGCAGTAGTACAAACTTTACAATAACATGCATCTTCGGTATTGAACCTAGTTGCTGGTCTTTCCAATATGTCCAAATAGTCAAATATAGTGAGATTATTGACCTTTCCACTTTGCAATGCAAGTCTACAAGAACCACAGACGACTGAAGGAAATCGTTCATCAGTGTAATCGTATTTATCAAAACAGTGCTGCTTTAGCAAAAGTCCAATATTGTCATTTATATTTCTCAAATCTTTTGCCTTATTAAAACATATGAAGCACAACACTTTTTTAGCCTCTCTGTGTGAACGTTCATGATGAGGCATTCTGAATCGAATAGAATGAAAAATGAGCAGATAATCAATACAACTGCTATATACACAGCTCATACTTTGACATAATGCGATTGATAAAAGAATATGCTTTCTGATAATCGTAAAATTTAAAGTTTATCTTTAAAAAGTCTATGGGTTAGATACGGTAGATTGAGATGATGTGATAAATAGAGATGAAGCGGTAGATAAAAAATAATTATTAGTTAAAAAATACATTAAATACGATTGACCCTTATCTTCTAGTAGCATTTGTGTATAGGTTTTAATAGTAGTCATAAATTCACTATTTTCAATTTAGAAATAAAAGCCCTCGATGAATTTATTTATTTATTGTTTTTATCTGTTTAAAATAACTTGGTGTAACAAAATATAGTATATATTAGAACAGAGAATTTTTTATAATAAAAAACATCACATTTTATAATAGAAAAGTGGTAAAAAATTACATTTTCTTCCAAATTTAAAAAAGCCCTCGGTCAAATTTTTCAAAGTAGCATTTTATGAAGTTGGTATAGCATAATTAAAATTATAGTTCAACCAGATTTCATGGAGAATTTTTATTTTGTCGAAATTCTTATTTTTATAATGCCTAAAAGGCTAAAAGGGGTGTTTTCCTTGTATAAAAAAAGCCCTCAGTAGAATATTTTATTATAACACTTTTTTAAGTTTCTAAGGTATACCTAAACTAAAACCACAAACAGATTTCACGGAGAATTTTACTCGACTAAATTTTGTTCTGACACACAGTGATATCAGCAACATTTTCAAAACTTGATGCTTGTAAAATTTTAGAAATTATTATTGCAATATGGGTTTACACATGAACATAATTATTGTAGTCTGTCACAATAATATTTATTAATATACAATACACAATACACAATAAAATATTTAAATTTAGTCACACATTTTATGATGGAACATGCCAAGTATTTTTCATAATTAAGGCTTATTTGGGAATTCATAAGCTAATGACTGCTACGTTCAACATGAATGATGAGGGGTTAGATCTTGCTTTTAAACTAAAATTAGACTTAACCCCCCCCCTCTCCAAAAAAAGAAGTAGAAGTTGAAAAGGCAAAACGTTTAAATGAATAAGCAAAAGAGAAGGAAAGAAAGCCTGATAATGAGAATTTATCAAGAAAGATAAAAAATAAAAGATCACCTTTTTCTGTTAAAGTAGCATTTATATATAAGGCTCTAAAGGTAATTTTTAGAAAAAATATATTTTTCAATAATATATCATTATAATTTACATAATAACTTAGTTATATTTGCAAAGTTAGATTTTTATTTAATAAAAAATAAATGTTATTTGAAAACGCAAGCTTCTTGTAGAAGCACACTACATTGTCTATTTAACCTGCGACTTCTAAGAAGTAGACATAATGATGATATATTATGTTATGTATGAAGTTCAATTTGTATTGCTTAGAATCAAGACTTTTGATAAGTAGGTACTTAACTGTATATTCCATTGTTAATGACGTTTCAGTATTATTTTTTAAAGAAATCATCTAAACGAGTTATCACATATCAATTTTAAAGTAATATGTAGGTTTTAAAACTTTTAATATATTAATTATTTTAAAATTGCTTAAATTAAAACTAATTATATTAAATTAAAAGTGCGATGTTTTTATCTGACTGTAATAATTTTGACAAAGCAGCCAGTTGCAACCCTGCCATAATAATAACTGTTTAATTACTCTAAAGACGAAATAAAGTATATTTAAATTAATTTTCATATTAGAAATTTGCATTTTGATTTAATTGTATTGATTTATTTATATAAATTATTGTTATGATGTTACAATGTTGGACAATTAATTCCATACATTTTTATATTTTTATATTACTATATAAATCAATGGCGAAATTGAATAATTTTAACTGATAACTAATCTGTTGTTTTTAATCTTATTAAATGTTTGCTGATTCAGCTTTGACATCTGCATTCATTAATACATGTTAACACTTTTGTCCTATAATTTGTTAACAGACATTGATACGGCGTTAGACAGGTGATATCCCCAAAGGCAGAGGAGATGGCTAATGTAACTGTGGTGATAGGTGGGCAGTGGGGAGACGAGGGTAAGGGCAAACTTGTCGACATGCTGGCACAATCTAGCGATGTTGTTTGTCGTTGTCAAGGTGGAAATAATGCAGGTTGGTGTCTCTTATCTATTTATGTCTATATTTTTATGTTCCATGTGTTCCAATATATCAACATGTACAGTGTATTATTGATTTGTATTATTAAATATGCTTATCTTTTTAACATATTACATCTTTCTTTGATGCATTATAATTGTTTCGAAGAAAAACTCTATTTAACGTTATCTATTTTGTATGTATAGTTGATGCTTAATTAAAATATTATTGCCATATGCTCAAAAATATATCTAATACATATCTGTGTTTAATTTTACCAAAACGATACCAACGAAATGTTTTATTAAAATTAAGTTTTAAATATCGTAGGTAAAATTTATAATTGTAAAATTTTCTAAATTTTGTTACTGGAAAATGTGATTAGCGTTCCATAACAGTTGGTATATCTAATTGTTCCCCGGATTCCAAATGGGATATTATTGAAAGTAGAATATATAATGTTTATTTTTAGAATGGTGGAAGTATATATATATACATGGCATATTTTCAAACGCTTGTCAAAATATACACTTTTCTATTTTAAATAAGTATCGTCCGCTGTCTTATTTCTCTAGATAATTCATTCTAAATTTTAATGGTCAGTCCCGGTCAATGATTTAGCATATTAAAAAACACGTTTTTCCAATAAAATGAGTATATATATGTAATAAAATGTAATAAAACCATAAAAACATGTTAAAAAATATAATAATATGTTACAAATATGATAGCTCAGTCAAATAAAATGCGAAAATGTACTATGACAAAATGGATAATTTTTTAAATTATGCTAAATCATTTACCGGGACCGTAGTATGCAAATAAAACAACTAGCTCTTTTGTTAGTCGAAAATGTTGTATGTCATAATTTACTTTAGCATTTAAATGTTATGCAGGTATATTATTATTTTGTGCACAAATAATTTGGTTTAATGTATGTGCTATTAACGCCTGATTTAACGTATGTCTGAGTTTAGTGTTACTTTTTTTGCGCACCCCTGATTCTACCATATGTAGTAATTACTTCAGTTTAAAATGCAAGATTAATATTTTGTAGTCTTTATTGACAAAGTACTATTTACCAGATTAGCGTGGTATGTCTAGGGCATCGTCTGTGTATGCGTTTTCATTGTAGTAATCATTAGTATTATTAACTAAGACTATTATATACCGCTAAACCTTACTTATTTTCTTTAGTAGTATATCTGTCTTTCATCTCCTGCCATAGTGCAACTTAGATAGTAAACACATACTGTCATAAAACAAATTGTTTTAACATTTTAAACCGCCAAAGCGAAATTTCCTCAACAGACAAGAAATGAGATAAAATTATAAAACAAAGTGAAAAAAAGTTTGAACTCCAGTACATATTACTGGCTTTAACAAACATATTTTCACCGCAACAATTGGATAATTTTGATTGATTAGTTTAAGCCTATGACGACTAATTAGTTAAAATTTGTATATTATCCCTCCAGTGCGAGAATTCAATTTACCCTTAATTACACTTAAAAATGATAACATTTTGATACATTTGACGTGCGTCTTTGTAATAATAATGTGTGCGTAATCTGTATGTGTGTACATACATACCATGCACATATATACTATATAATATGTAATTGTATGATTATTTCAGAATTAACGCTATTTTTATTATTATTGCGCATAAGTCCTTTTTGCTTTATTCTATAAATTTAGCCTACAAAGAAATATAAATCTATTAGTAGTTGACGAAGGACACAAATTAAAAATATGTCAATTTGTGTGAAATTCAGACTATTATAAATGTCATATAAGCCGTTATTCATTTACATAGGCCCCACATTTGCATTGTTAGGTGCTTCACACCTGTGTAGGTGGGGCCCAATATCTGTGAAGGTATGTGCTATCTCTTAAGATGTGAAGACCAAGATCTGTGTAGGTAAGGACCCCACATATTTGAAGATACAAAGCTCCATATCAATGTAGCTAAGGGCCCAACATCTGTAGGTAGAAGCCCCCCATTTGCGTAGTTAAAGACCACGTCATCTGAGTAGGTAACGCTTCCGCGGTAGAACCTCCACATCTGTGTAGACTGGGGCATGGGCATCTGCGTAGGACCCCATGTCTGCGTAGGTAGGGGCCCAATATCTAAAGAAAACTGGTTTCTTACGTCTTCTGATAGAAAAGAGCTCTGCTTAGATGGGAGCTCAGCTTAGACATTTAAATTATCCTACCTGGATACGGGCCCATATAGAGTGAGAAAAACCTGTTCTCAGAAGGGGACGGGGGCTCTTGCGCTAAAGCTCACCGGTTCTGCGGTCCGTTTTTTAATTAATTTAAATATTCCACAATTAATATTTATTTAAAACTAAGAAAACGGAAGTTTAATTTTTTATCTTTGGCAATCCTAATATTTAGTATGATGATTCAGTTATTTAATTAATTTGTTTTTTTGTACAATTTATTTTAAATCTGTAGTTACTTATCTTTACTCAGTATTCTTTATAACATGAATTGTGGATATTTCTTTACAGGGCACACTGTTGTAATTGAAAAATGCAACCGTTCCTATGACTTCCATCTACTACCCAGCGGAATCTGTAATCCTAAAACACTGGCAATTATCGGTAATGGAGTTGTTGTCCATCTCAGAAGTCTATTTGAGGTGGGTCAATGTGAACAGTACATGTTTTGGTTAGTCTTTGGGAAAGTCATGAACACACTAACATCGTTAGCGATTAGCTAGGAGCTCTTATAGTCAATACTTCCAAGGAGAATAGACCTATATTTCACCTCTAATAAAGCAGACTAGAGTGCATTTAAAAGCTCAATTTTTATATTAACGTAATGGCCAGATACTCTGGAACAAAATGCACCTAAATTTAACATCAAAGTTATATCCTTTGAAAGAAGTCAAATTTGGATGAAAAAGTAAAATCGATTTAATTTTAATTTTTGACTGATTTTTATGGAAATTTACAGTGCGATGCATAATATGAAATTCAAAACTAATATTCTATGTTTATATTAATAGTAACATTGAGTATAACTAATATTCATAAGGAAATTAATAATTATAATTGAAATTAATCACATTATCGTTACCTTTTGTTAAGTTTTACTTTTATTTGCTATATGTTATGATTTTATATATAATTTAAAAAAGTATTATTTACATTGTACGTATTAAATTCCTGGTTATCAAATTTGCAAAAATTAATTAATCCTAACATAAAAAAATTAAAAGCAATAAACGAGCTCTTCGAAGATAAAACGTTAAATTGATGTCGATGATTTTCAATCACTTCAGCCATCGAAGAAATTGACATAAAAAGGTGCTAAAATTGTTACAATTGCTGTTAAAAATGCACATTAGTCTATTAGACAGATATGTAACATTATATTATATAAACCAAAAAATCAGGATAATTTCTTGACAATGGTATAAATTATAGTATTACCATTTTATATTATTTAGTTTATGAAAAACAACTATTTTATGTATTCATGTATATTCATGAATATAATTTTTTGTCATATATATTAATCAAACAAGTAATAACCATATAGATAAGCTTTAACCCATTGAACTGAAATCAGAATATTAATCGCATGCTTATGGAGGATTTTTACTGGGGCGTGACTTTTGCCTCACTCTGTATGCAACATATTGATCATTGTATGCATTTTTAATAGCAAGTATTGTAACAATAAATTCTTTGCGATTTATTATATCAATGAATGGGGAGTATATATTTTATTCAGATAAAAGAGAACCTTCGAGTAAACTCAATAGGTAACTTTCAATATAAGGGCTGTCCTGGCTGGGCGTACTGGGCGTCCTGGTTGGGTAGTAAAATGTACCTTTATTTGAAAATGTATGGACGTTTTTTCTGTTTTTAGATAATATTAATATAATAGTGACCATATTAAACATACTATGTACATATAGTGCTATCTACATTTTGTGCTATATAATATCTATTAAAATTTTATTAGAATAATAAACATATTATTGCAATGTTTATTAACTATGTATTTTATGTTATAATTTAAAATTTTATATAGAATAATCATTATCACAAATCATTGAAATTACAACAGGCATAATCACTCATATTCTATGTCCTAAAGGGCAATTAGAAATTAACTATGGCAAGCTGAAGGGTTCGTCTGAAAAGCAAAACATGGTATAGGCATTCCAGATCATTTCTAAGCTTTTTTTATGCTAAACTTCAACTTCCGATTCTACGATGTTTTCGACACCCCTCACAGCAATGCGGATTCCAGGTAGATTTCCAGCCTTGTCCATAAAACAGAACAGAAGGACATTCCAGCATGAGCATCTCAACCCTTAAGGTTCTCTTGATAAACAAGCAAATTGATTGTATTGCACTGATTGATTCTTTATTGTCAAAGTACAATAGTGCAAAAAAAGCAGTGTAAAAGAATAAGTTTTCTATTTACTGTGCACATTTGCTAGTTTTACTTTTATAAATGATGCTTATTTTCTTTAGCAAATTCTACATTTTGTTAAGTTTTATATAAGTTAAATAAGTACCAGGATATATCAGATCCTTTTTTATGATGTATATTTCTGAAACTTATCTCATTTACAATTTTATATTGGTAGACAGAATCAGAATATATATATTATTTATCAGAAACATTTGTACTTTGTATATGTTATGGTTGATTTGTTTAATTATATAGGTATCCTTTAAAAAAATCTACTGTTTTCAGTTAAAACAAATATTTAATAAATCTAAAAAAATGCTTCAAAATATGTTCTGTTTTCAGACTCAGGAGGTTGGCTGGTCTGCTTAATTATTGATAATTTATTTTTTAAAACATTTCAGTGTGGTGTCATTGAAACGTACATAAGTATAACCACCGATTACAGAGTATAATATATATAATTTAAAAGTTTTCTTATTACTGTATTATTTATCAATTATTAATTAAATAGCAATATTTAACTGATACTTAAAGATGTGTCTATTTTCTATGCTGTAAAGAATATTACGCGTATATTGCAAAAATCATTCACTACAGTATTGTATTTTGGGATTTGTTGTTTTTAATACAAAATAAGTAATCTGAGACAGTAAGACTATATTATAGCTCGCTTGCAGTTTTATATTTATTAAATATTAATGCGACATCTTAACCCATTTTTTACGATCCAGGAGATAGATATCAATGTTAAGAAGGGATTGACCGACATTGAAGATCGACTGAGGATATCCGATCGTGCACACATAGTGTTTGATTTGCACCAGTTAATTGATGGACGTCAGGTAATATTTGTTTTGCTTTCTGCACACCAGTCTTATTGTATTTTTCCCGCAACGCAATGGCGGTCTTCATTATACCCGGCCTCTAACAAGGAATACATTTGAATAGTATTATTATTAAATAATATGTAATACATTTTAACACGAAAGAAGTAAAGTCTTTAAACTGTTAATATCTTTTTAGAAGTATTAAATTCATAAGTATGGAGCAAGTTGTCCCCTATCTTCTACATTTTATATACAAATTATGTCGAGTTAATATAATACATAATATAATAAACCTATTAACGTTTTTTATTGACATTATATTTCAATATTATCAATATTTTTATAGTCTTAGACTACTTGGTATACATAGAAAGTAATGCAATTAAATTCTTAAGAAAGTACCCAGGATATAATATCAGGGTGTCACGCGGTACTTGAAATTGAGGTACATATATATTTAAATATACAACAATTAGAATAAAATACTTGAATATCACGGAGACTAGAATTTTCAATATAACATGCATATTGCTTTTAATTTTTTCGCTGACTTCGCAAGGTAATTTTCATTTAATATAAACACATTTATTTACTATACTTGTGTAAATAAAATAAATGTATATTGCTTATTTTTATGGTTAATAGCACGTTCACTCCGCATTTTATATCACTGTGATTATTTCACCTTTTACATAGATTTGTTATTATATGAAACATTAATAAAATATGCTTAAAAATAAAGAAAATTGTACTTAGTAGTCTTCAATATGATCCTCAAATATGACCAATTTGTATAGTATGTACAATAATATTTATCTCGATAAGTCTTTTCTTACTAAAGTAATTGTTTTGTTTAGTATCATTTACTTTTTGTTTCAGCTGGTTTTATTTATTTTATGCAGATTAAGTTGCAGAAATTATTTTTATAGATTACAATACGTATTTGGAATACGTATGTCGTTTTCTATACTAAGCACTGATAGATTAAATAAAAGGTATGTAGGTTGTCATTGACAATATTTAATAAGCCTAAACAATACATTTTTTGTTTTACTATTGTTGATTATTTGACAATTTTTTTGTTAAAGTAAATCTCTTGTAAATAGTATTTTATTAATCTTAGAGGTTTAAGACAAATATTAATTTTATATAGCTAAATTATATTGAATTGGATATTGAAGCGATGTCAAGCCCTAAAATTTGATTAGTTTCAAATGCTTGTATCTAATAGTAGTGTAACTAATATGATGCTCAACTTATTTATTTTGCAAATTACATCAGAAGAAATATTCAAGGGTAATTGATAATTCAACATATTGTTTATTTTTAAATTATAGTAATAGTTATGAAATACTATTTTAATATGTTTTTACATTATGTCGACCTGTTGTCTGAACTGCATGTATTGACTTGAATTATTAGAGATAATATTCTAGACACGCTGAGTATTTTGACACCCCTTAATCCTTTAGCAATGATCTTATGATAACCATATTATAACTATTGCTATCAATTTACTATTATAATTCGAAAATTATTTTCGGTATTATTGTTGACATATATTATACTGTTAGTCATCATGTAGTTATAGAATGAGTATGATGTAATCAATTTATTTTATACACTTTAAGATCATGATTAATAAAATAGTTTCATTAGCATTACACTTCCCCCCTTACATTGAAGCATATTCATTACAAGCTATATATTTTTATATTAATTTACGAGGACTAACAGGGAATGTATACTTTTACTAAACATCTTATTTTTTATAACGTTTTACGTTATTATTTTACATAAATGTTATTATTATTTTATTTATAGTGCGTGTATCGTTATACATTATTTTATGCCAAGAAAATATTGTCTATATTAATTAAATTTTCTAATAAAATATTTTCAAGTATGCGCATAGTTTAATTTAGATGCATTAGGAATTTATTAGATGTACAACGTATGTTTTATAAAAACTATTGACTAGCTAATCACAGAGGAATGAGATAAAAATCTGTATTGTCCCTTAAACCCACAGTTAAAATAATATTCTTTTAGTCTTATTATCGACATTCTATTGTAATAGCAATTTAATTATATTCTTTTTGGAAAGAACCTTATGTTATAATTTAGATTCCTAAACATTAAAGGTTAAATTTCTGTTAGTATATTAGTTGCACAAAGTATTAAATAAAAATGTTATGTTTTATAGAGATTATTAATGTATAATATGTGTTCGTCGATTAAAACCGTTAAATTAGATTTAGCCGTTTGAGGTTGTTTGTTATTTATAGTGTTATTTCCCGAATTTATATTTTGCAAATATTGTTGTCTATTTTAATATTTTCAAAATCAACAATTCCTGTAAGTTTTTATTTTGCTACAGGTTATGTTTCTAAAATATAAATATGGGATTTAGAAAATTTTGACTTAGCTACTTTAAACAAATTTATCTGGATTTTATATCATTGAACTTTCATTTCGTTACTTCGCCATCTACTTGTTTGCATACTAAAAGCCATTTTATACCTCCATAAAAAGACGAAAAAATACTGTATTCTCATTGGAACATTGAATAGTTACTCTTGAACATTTGGAATACCGCTCTTTTGAGCGTGTGCTTCGATTCCTTCTGAATTATTTATCTTTCTATTTATATCGAACAAGCTGGTAATTTTATTGTAGATTTCATAGTTTCACTTGCGATATACATACATAGATACATAGATACATGCAAACATATATACATGTAAATATGCTATGCAGATACCTTACTTATGTATGTGAAAACTAGTTACTAGGCTGTACTGTTTAAATGTACGCATTTTTATGATCTCATCAGTTTGAATTCATCGCAAAATACATGCGTGAGAGACATATACGATGCATGTACACCCCTGCCATTTCCCTTGATTATAATCAATCCCATAGGTAATATTTCTGTCTCTGACAGTTTGTTAAAGATAGTGTGCACTCTAGCCAACCCAATCATAGGGCGTTTCTTCGACAATCCCGCTTGTTTTGACGTGCTTTGTGGGTACTTTATGGGAAAAGGAGTATGTGCAGGGATAACGCTGGGACAATATTTGGTCTGATAGTTCTATCAAATTTCTGTTGTTTGGGTGTACTTTGTGTTTATTGATTTCGAACAAGAAATACATAATTGACTTCATATAGTATGTAAAGTAATCTTTTTTACTAACTATATTTAATGTTATATAATTGAGGGGTACGTTTCTGTTTAATTGTAATTGCATTTAACCTAATATGAAGGAACATACACATATACACAGACCAATATAATATGTACTTTATATTATACTTTATATATACAAATATAATAATATATTAATTTTTATTTTACATAATCATAAATTGGATTATTATACTGTATAATTTTGACTGAATTAACATTACATTATGCCATACTTCATCACTGCAATATTTCAAACAGTTGTAAACTAAAGTTAAACTATAGAATTTGTGTTTTATATACATAATGCAATATACTTTAGAAGATTACAAAGTTAAACATTTTCTAGTTGTAATATACTTCAGACACATACTAGGTGTTGTCTTTTTAATGTATTTATTCAGTAGATTAGACTACAGGCTTCCAAACTGACTCTTCACCTACATTATTTAAGTACTGCGTTCTTCTAGATATAATTACCGTACTCCAGGGTTCGACTATTACATAATTAAATTTTATTTTAAAGATAAAGGCACTGACTTTATTAGGAAAATTACAATGTTGAAGTGGAGTGTTTACTCTTGTGGAAGTCCCGTCAGTGTAGATATGTGGGTTGGTTAAGTAGGAATTTTCGCTTCTTTCACTTCACTTATCTCACTGGGTTGATAATATTTTACTAACAATCTAGTCCTTTTCTCCGCCTTTGAGAAGGGAGAGAATTCTTAGGGTTAATCTCCCCGTACACTCGACTGTATTATCATCTATGTACATAAGAGTGGTTCGTCTCTAAGGGCGCCAGCTATATAAATATTTAAGGTGGACGACGAATAGGACGTCTATTTCCTACTTGTATGTATTTGGAGGATGTTATACCTACTGGCCTTACTCATTACTGATAGATCTGGGTGTTTAGATCTGTGATTAGAATCTAGTATTATTATCAGTGCACTATTCTATAAGAGAAGTGTCAAAATTGTTGTGTCAAAATAATTATTTCATAGAACTGTGACAACAACATAAATTATAAAAATAATTCATTCATCGTTTTTTTAAATCATGAGTGTTTTTTTCAAAAGTAAACTTGGTGGATCATACGGAGTAATAAGTAATTATTCATTGTTGTTCAGTATAACATGTTAATTAATTGCAAAGGCGTAATATCTTTCGTTAAAAGAAGTAATTCTAAAATTGTTATAAATTATTGTTTTGATTTTAAAGACATTTATTTTTTACATAAATATTTTTATAAACGTATGACTTAGAAATTGATTGAAATATAGTGAATTATATAAATTATATTATGTATATATATAATTTCTTTAAAAGTTAATAATCTTGTATTCGAAGTGTGCCAGCTTATATCATAAAATAATTAAAATAAGCATTAAATGTGTTAACTATTATAAAAATATCTTCTAACTTCAGCTTTTCACGCTTTTTATTGTTACAACTAAATTAGTTTTACTAAGATTATACGTTTGTTATTTAAAAAAAACTTTCCCAATTTTGTTATACTGCTGCCTTATTTTGATTGTGTAGTGTATATTTGAGGAATTGTGCGTGGATGCCTCACTCTCTACCTATCATACAAATTTGTTCCAAAAGTGTTTTCGGCTCTTCGCATTCCTAAAAAGCATGACAAGAAAGTAGGACTTTGAAAAAAAAGAAGTAAAATTATAGATATTACGTGCATTATACACATATGTTATAAAAAACAACAAAATATTAATTCATATATGTAACA
>JAYRBW010005620.1:0-13672 GCA_036023295.1 Invenusta paracnida | reverse complement strand
TTGGACTGAATATTCAAACTGCGCAAAAATAAATTTTATCTTCTGAGTCCGTTTTCCCACATAAATTTTTAAAATCTATAGCAGATAGGCGCCTCCATTTTTTATGGAAGGCGCCCAGCTCTCTCTTAAAAAACATGGTGCGACAAACGTCGACATGTCGCATGGGCTGGCCCGGCCCTGCTTTGATTGTCCCACTTCAACCATCATCAACAGTTGAATCAAAAATTCCATCTAGGCACATTAGTAGAGATTAATTCATTTGTATTTCTGCAACCATTCCCTTTGACAAAATCTTTCTTGAACACCACCTGCAAATATTTGAACATGCAAATTATGTTTGAGCTCATCTGCATCATTCTAAAATGTCTGGTTTATATTACAAACTTAAAGTTTATGAAATCTTTTATTTTTGAGGACAATTAAGCAAAATACATATATAGTACATATACCTCTATGCAATTTATTGCTAATAAAAACATGTAACCCTTACTTTTTTGGATTTGTCAGGGTATTGATGACTGGGCATTTGAATGTAAGTTGGTGATATGTGCATATTTATTAATGCCAGTTTGCAGCTATCCATTAAGGTTGTACTGTCACAACTGTTGAAGACAGTGATATCAAAGGCCAGTTGTATGTTAGACAAGTCTGTTGAAGGAGTAGACTTAGAAGAATTAGCTGGAGGATCATTGGCATACAAGTCTGTTGAAGCAGCAGCAGACTGAGGAGTAGTAGGGATCATCACCAGCCGAAACGAAGTTTCTGATTCAATCAGATGTTGAAGCTTCACAAAATATTGTAATAGATTTGTGTCATGTTTTCATTTCGACATTTAAAAAATAATATTCTGAAAATCAAATGACAACAATACAAGACAAACTGAGAACCTGTTTACTGAACTTATTTTATTGATTCAAAAAGAATATCAAAATTTGGGAAAAGCTCTTTCTGTAAATTATTAATTTTCACTGAACTTATAAAGGTCTATTATTCACTTCAAAACAGATACTTTTCTATGTAAAACATACAAAAAATATATGATTAGGTGATCGTTATTTATGCCACTAAGTTTATTTGCATTAAAAACAGCTACCATTGTGAGCCTCTCAAGAAAAAATTGAGCATGACCCTCCCTAGACTTTAATAATTTCCAAAAAAAATATGAACATGTTGATAACAACATACCTAATTACCATATTACATTTTTATAAAACTGCAAATTTCATGAGAATGATTAACTCAAAATATTTAACATAAGGAGCCTCAATAATCTAATATGCTTTAAATGTGTAACCTCTGTTAATAAAATTTTTTTGAAAAATTACTGAAGTCTAATATAATCAACAATTCTGTTCAATAACTTACATTTTAATGTTTTGCACACATAACAATTTGAAAGTAACTCCTTGAAGAAAACAATAATAAGTATACAACTGGTTTGAACAAACACTGACTGAATTCAATATTCACTGAAACAAAATCACAGCAGAAATGCATTAATGTAATAAACATAAATATTGATTTTCTCTCCTTGCTCTCTCTCTCTAACTATGATTTATGCATTGTGCCCTGATTGGACTACTACTACATGTCATATATGTACCACTATGTTAACATGCTTTCTCTTTCTCTTACACCTTGAACATATATTGTAATGCACAATGCCTTGAGGGCACAATAAACTAACTGCTACTCAGAGTCTGGTGCTCCTATATTATCTTAGTTAAGCACAAATACACCAATAATCATGACTATGTCATTAAGTATATTTATTAGTCTCTTATGGGGCCCTATTTGAGACTTTATCTTAAATGTGTCTTCATATTGCAATATAATACACTAGTAACAAATTTTCAATCTAGGCTCAAAGGGCGGAGGCCCAGACCCTCCAGACCCCCGCCTGGATCTACCTATGGGTATACACCCCCAGCCATAAATAATGTTGCCACCAAAATATTTTTTAAATGCTGAAAACCCTCCAAAACAACCTAAATCCAAGAAGTTAATCATTTATGCATATAGAACTGTGAAATGTGTTTTATTATCTTTAAATATCAATCAAGAAATTGTGGCCCTTTCAGGGCTGTTGGTGCATTTTCAAATATAAAGGAGTGGTATGATCAGTATCTGGTGTTTCCACCATAGGCTCATATGACAGCTGCAATACAGTCAGTCATTTAGTTGAAGAGGCAGTCAATGAGGTTAGGTGGAACATCTGTCCATAGACCATTTAACCCATGGACTGGAACCCTGTGAACCTCATATAAGGTGTGTGACCACAGGCTCAATTGGGTTAAGATCCAGTGACTGCAAGGGCCAAGGGAGTATGTCAATGTCATTTTCTTCCAGGAACCTAGTTGTAACACAAGCAGTATGTGGAGTTGCGTTTTTCAAGTGTGTTATAAGACAAGTGCATTTTAATTGTAAATAATTTATCATATCTCTGTCTGCTGTCATTGCTTGTAACTGATTTCCTTAATTGGGTGAAGTTTTAACATGGTTGTTCATGGGTATATATATGCGGAAGTTGCCACTGAATCATAACATTGACTGAGTATCTAAATCATTTGCTTAAAAACTTTTCTGAGCTTATGTAATATAACTGGAACATAATTTGCATAACAATTAAGAATGATATACATGATCATAAAATGTACACTTATGGAATATAATATGGACTTACCAGAATCACAAAATCTGTTAGCCAATTTGGAGATTCTGAGCTCCAATTGGTGATCATTTCTTTATATAAGAAATTTGTATTAAAAAATTACCACTCAATATCTACCTGTCAATATGGCTCATTTTCAAGGGTGATGTAGTATTTTAATTTAGAATAAATTATCATGTCTCTGTCTGCTACCATTGGCTGTAGCTGATTTCCTTAATTGGCTGAAGTTTTGACATGGTTGTTCATGCATATGTATGTGTGAACAAAATTTGAATGTCAATGTTGATGTCTACACATGGAAATAACCATCACCATTCTTTATATAATTAGCTCAAACATAGAGAGGATTTGAAGAGAAATGTATATGACATTTTCATTAATGAAAAGGCAATGCTTTAAATCAATATTGTCACATTTAAATTTTACTCAATAGTGAATCACCTGTATTTTATTCATTTGTTAATAATCATATGTCATATATTAATATAGCACAAACACAACGTTTTGACATTGTATCTATTATGTAAAAGCGTAAAAATATTCGCATGTCATTATGCACATTTGAGTGACTTATTTTTATTATATAATTTTTCTGATTTCTTAACTTTATTTTTTCGGATTGTATATGTCCTTTACCTGTTTATGTGTGTATTGAAACATGTTACTTAATATCTTTTTAGCTTTCGGAATTGAAAAAACTGTGTAAAGAGAATAATCTTCCATTGAGTGGAACCAAGTCTGAATTGCTCCAGCGTTTACAGCTGTTTTATGAAAAAGGTAAGGAGTTTAGGAGAAATACCGCAATGTGCTATTGTCACCGATTTTTAAGATATACCATTGACTCATTCATTTATTATTGACAGAAGCCCATAGGCAAATGTTTTCAAGCTTTTTTATACAATACATCATTTTGTTTTTTATATAGATATCCTATGTGTTTATCTAATATTTAAATTTAATGGGTGATCTTTTATTATAGTATTTGGGAGTAGTTCTTACCCATTTCTTATCAATATAGTCATATATTTACTGTTATTTATTTCTATCTTCATTTTCTAGACGTATGTCAAGGCAAGAAATATGTTCCATTTTGTTATTTCTGTTGCCTTGTGTTTTATTTCTGTTGACTAGATCTGCTTACAAACTTTTTTTTATTTTCAATTGTATGTAATAGCTGTATTGATCAAACAATAATAATATACGTGTACCAATTGTGAGTTGAGTGATTATTAGTATAGTGGTTATTTCAGTAATCAATATTAAGTATAATCAATGATTAGATTTTTTATTTTGTATATGTTACAAATCTATATAAAAGTATGGTATTCTGAAATATATCTATACAATTTTACAAATTTTACAATTTACAACAAAAAATAATTAAACTATTAGTAGGTAGGTATATGTCTATATAATTGATAAGATAAATTTATTACAGTATAATCTTTTATTTGATGTACACTTTTATAAACTACAATAAATTGTAATATTATATATTTTTTACTTGCCATTAGTTGTAAATATATATTACTGAATGTAATATCAATTATTAACTAAACGTCTATGACTATATAACAGTTTGAAAATATATTTTAAAGACTCATATACACTGCAAAAATCCAGATCTGTAATTTACATATTTCTGTATCGCTTCTGCTATCTATAATAACTTTAAATGTTTTAATAGATTAATAGGCATACTGATGATTATACGTTTAATGTACACTGTAGTAAATTATCGTGGGAATATTTACATAACTTTTACAATCAGTAGATCAAATAGTAGTCAATGTCGAATTAAAGATAAACTCGGCCCTACATAATGAATGTGGAGAGATCGGTGCCAGTTTTTCTCAATTTGTGATATTTTTAGAAATTATATCATCCTAGTTAGCAGTGGCAATCAAATCGGAACCTTTAACGAAGTATTTACGGTATTTTTCAGAAGCAACCAAGAAAAGCTCAACTGCAAAATTATATAAAATTTATAAATGAAAATTTATTTCTTGGTTTTTCCATATTGACAATTGTTATTTAGATGCCAAGCGCTTTCCTTGTGCATACGTAAGGATGTTCATATGTGTATGTACTATATATTCAGTACGTAGGATAAGCTTAAAGTAAATAGTATTAAGAAGTCTTGTAGCTTAGATTGAAATTTTAACTTAATTTTTGAGTTTTTATAATAACTTTAAATTAATCCGTGTTTCTACAACTAAAACAATTGTTAAATTCATATTCATGTAGCTAAACAATAGCAAAATAAAAATATATTTTTCTAATTTTGGTATTTCGAGTAAAAGCAGAAAGTCCTAAAAGAAAAAATCTATTTTCTGCCTCTAAAATACCACTATCGAAAGTCGACAATGCGTCATCTGGGCTATTTTTGGTTAAAAAACTGACTTGCTTCGAACTACGCGATAAAATGGTAACTGTTTTTTATCCGAGATTTTTCTAAATAGACTCGGCTCACTTTGATTTTGCCAAAAAAACTTCAATCGTAGTTTGTTACCGTGTTGAGTCAAAACTTGCTTCGATTGACTGACTGTGTTATAGCCATAAACTACATTGAAACTAACCATTTATGCTGTTCTGCCTCAAATTTTAGCTGCTGAAGAAGAAGTTCTTCTAAATGAAGACGAACTTTTGGGTGGGGAAGTAGCGGAGCTCACAGACTTCACTGAAGATGACGCCCTTCTCGAAGAAGAAGCAGATGTCTCAGTAACTACCAAAACTGCCGCCGTATCTTCCAAAGCGCCTCCTATTGCTGTACCCCCTAAAAAGAAACTTACCGAGAAGCACCCTAACCCAGTTCCAATAACAACAGAGGAACCACCTGTCAAAAAGACAAAAACTACAGTGGAAAAGGTTGATACTGCTGTTGACAAACCGACCATTGTTCCTGTTGATGTTTCTGATGGGGATTCATCTAAGGAAGATGTGAGTTAGTTATATATTTTATATTAGTAGCTATTTTTAGTCAGTTGAGTAAATGCATAATTCATTGTGTAAATATCGACTTCCTATGTAATATGTGGGTGACATTTTTAAGCGTTGTTAGTCATTAAGTTATTGTCCATTTTTTTGTATAAAGGCGTTGCATCTTTTTCTTAACCCAAAGAGAGAATTCAGACTTCACTATCTGGACAAAATTCGTCTAGAGTTTCCCGGTGCCGGTTTGGTACTTATTTTTAATAAATCGCAAGCAGGCCTTATGGATGTTGGGTGATATGATCGCCTTTATAGGTTTTTGAGAAGCATCTCAAAATTAATCACTTCATGTCGCACCATACCGTGACTCTGATAGAGACAAATAAAAAACTCTGGTAACAACAAGTGCAACACACTTCCACCTCTGATCCACAGATTTGACGGGTTAGAGTAGTTCTGCGAAGAGGTTAACCGTTACTTAGTACTTTCAGCCAGCTGACATACCACCCCTTGATGCGCTTTCACCCGCTGTCCTTCTGTCCCAGCAGAATTCATCCCCACTGTTTAGAAGGTAGAAAACCAAATCAAGAATGTGAATGCAAACAAAAAATGTTTTGTTTACAACTATAGTAGTAGTTTCGTAGCTAATATGTTCCTAAATTATTTTTTTCTGCATATGTAGTGGTATTTTTCGTTTGACATTCTTGACTGTTTTACTCATAAATTATATTCTTCTTAAAGATAATAAACATTCACTTAAGTTATGCTATATTTATCAATATAAGTTTCCAATTTTATAATTGGGTTAGACATCAAGAAGTCAATAGGCATATAAGCGAATGAGCCTAATTTTCAATCAGCGAATGTCTTTGTAAAACAGCCTAAGTTAGGTCACTCTATTAAATTCTATTCTGGCATTTATGTGGTATTAATGCTTTTTTTTAACAAAATAGTTTTTACAAATAAAAATTGGTAAATAGAACAACGGTGTTACTGAGTGTCATCCTATCGTAATGAGACCAATCCAATATTTTATCCGTCACATGTAGTGCCCTTATATATAAATATATTGTTTTAACATTTTTTTCGTTTAATTTTTAAATTTTTGTCAAATTACCATGTCCAATTCATTAGCCGAATGCAGCATATTTGATCACTGTAATATAAAATATTGCGTTTACAGGATCAAACTTTGGATTAGGTTCAGTGTCCCTACGCACGGTTACTCTCGTTAACGTTCGATCGTGTAAAGAAAATCTTTTCATAGATTTTAGAAAGTACCCTGCGCGCACAAAAATTATTTATGGTTATGCAGACTCGCCATTAATTGCAAATCTCAGCGAATTAGATCATGAGTAGTGAACAAAGTCGATGTCAATTTTTAATAAGCCAAACTGTCAATTTAGCAATTAATCGGTATGAACAGGAATTATTATATTTAACAAATTCAGTAATTTTATGCGACCAATATTTGTCAGCCAATAGCAGTCACTTGAATCAAAATTAGTCTGCCCCAGAAATATTAGATCCAATGAATTTAATTTTTTCGTGCATACTGAGTCTTGTCAGTGACTTTAAAAACCGTTTGATTAGATCGATCACTCTAATTATGCAATATTTAATTTTCCTTTATTCATGTCACATTATTATCAAATTCATTCTCATTAATAATGAGTCTTTTCAACCATGGGATTTCTTTTCCTTTATAGAAAATGGCTGCTCGAATAAAACGGTTTGGTGGAACAACATCAGAAGACGTTGAAGCCAAAAAGGTAGCCCGAGCTGCTCGCTTCGGCGTAGTGACTGCGGTATCTGGAGGATCAACAGCTGGTGCGGCTTCATCCATTTCTGTGGAGAAGCTAAAGGAGCGAGCTTGCAGGTTTGGTCAGACTGTCAGTACCAAACTTGCTACGGTGAGCTTTGTCTGCTTGAATTTATCTGTCCGTTTGTCACTTAATCAGATATTTTTTCGTGTATCTAGGCTGAAGCAGAGGTAAAGAAAGCAAAACGCGCTGAACGATTTGGAATTACAGCAGCTAAAGCACCTTCATCAGAAACAACTGTATCAGCAAAGTCAGCTCCAGCTAGTACAGGAACTGATTCGAACAAGTTAACGCAGAGGGCCGAACGCTTTGGATCTTCCACCTCCAGCACAACGACCACTACAGTAACAATTACCGCTTCTGGAGAGGACAAGAAATCATTGAGAGCAAAACGCTTTGGTTTAGCCGTTTAAAGCATTCTAACAACCCTTTTCTGCATTTGTCAACTTTATATAACCTCTTTTGTTACATATCCTAACATTTTTAATAATACATTTTAATTGGTTAATATAGCAAACTGATAATTTTTTATTGTCGCGCTGGTTGAAATACCACTTAAAAATAGTTTGAGAATGTTTTAAATTTTTCTGAATTGAATTATATGAAAGGTTACTATCAAAGTACAATGCAAAATTTCAGAATACTACGTACTTGCAAATTTAAAAATATATATTTTTTAATTTAGCCACATGTCCGAAGACAATCAAAGGGGAATTGTAGTACAAAAGAATTTATAGAATAACATCAAATTATATTACATAATATAAAAATGTATGCAATACAATTAATAATTGATTTTTTTCTACAATAAAACATTCTCGTTACAGTCTTGCTTTACATATAGCAAGTTGATTCTTGACAACTTTAAAAATAGGCAGTATAAAAACCTTTCGCTTAAACTTGTACAAACTAGAAATACCAACATTTTAAATGCCAGAATCTGAAACCTCTGGCAAAAAATATCTTTTAACATTTGATAGATCGGAAATATCTCAAGTATACCTGTGGCAGCCATCAAAAGACGGCTTACGCTGATAGAATTTAAAAATTATTATGTTTAATCCTATCCGGCTATTTGACGCACTCAGAAACCGAATCGGGACTCTATAATTCTCCCGCATGTTAAGATAAACCCTTGAAATTTGGTATGTAGGTGAACCAAAGTGCCTTAGACTTGTTTCTCTTTAAAAAAATATATATAGGTTGAAATGGAAAATATTGGTAGTAGAAATATTTTGTTTTATTAAATTTTAAAAATATTTTCGTTATTACACAAAATAAAAAATATTATAATAATTCATATCTCTTATTTAAAAATAAATATATTTTTATTCTGAATTTTGGTATTTCAAAAATATTTGAAAAAAATGTCTTAGGTGTTGCACTAATATATTTATGTTTCGTCATATTAATTGTTTAATGCACATGTTATTAAAGAGCGTAATAAAATATATCAACTTGACGCTAAAAGACGTTCTGGCCGAATAATAATAATTGAGAAACATAAAGTCGTAGCGAGACGAAAAATTGAATCTGGTAAAACCAGATGAAGCCGAAATGTGGTTGAAATCATTCGAAGCACAGGGCCTAATAAAAAATTTGATAGACATTGAGGATGGTGAGCTACAGCGTACTGATCTTTTTATGTCAATATGTGGTTTAGCTGCTCTAAACCTAAACTAAGTATACCTTGTACATCCACGTACTATATCAGGGGCGGATCCAGCATTTTCAGTTAGAGGGGGCGTGCTTCTCAGTAAAAATCTTAATTCACTACAATTTATATATATTTAAAATTTTAGTACAGTAAAATAATATTTACTAGGAATTCTAGGGGGGGCGTGCACCCTCCACGCCCCCCCCCCTGGATCCGCCACTGTATATAACAGCCATGAAATTTAATTATATCAAGGCAGTAATTATGCAATGCTTAAAACCCAAAGAAAGTGCTGTTCACTGATCAGTTCATTTGTGACCATTACTATAAGATTAACTCTGTCAAACTGTTTATAGTTTTTTTTAGATTTAGCTTTAAATTTAATCTTTACGAGCTAGCAATCCTCTGTTTCCTTCTCTTATGGTTATAATGTACGTATTTATCCCTCTTTGAGTGATAATACTTGCTTTATTGAGTCTGACATTGACTACTAGGAGAATTCGAGACAAGAAATTTCCTGTCAGTTAACTGATTCAGCTTGACGTCGGCCCAAAAGTTTTCAAGGATCTGGATTACTCCATCGCGCAAAAGTGTCCGATTATCTGCAAAACATTTTGACAGACACATTTGCACTTTTCATTATGGGCAAGTGAACTGATCCGTGAACAGTTCTTTCCCTTTGTGGCCTGCTTTGTTATTTGAAGATATTCAAGTACTTGGTAACTTATGTTTTGTGTTTGTAATTTATGTATTCCGTTTCATGCTCTGCTTAGATACGTATATTTAGTACCTACTCTTGTCTTCTTCCAGTCAAATGCTAAATATTTTTGACCGATTTTTTTTAACATTGTTAATTACACCTAGACACTTGCCTTTGTGTTGACTGTGTGTTCCTTTTTGTTTTGGAATCCTACTTGAAAAGAAGGTGTTGTACCTACTTATATATTTACGTTTCGTTATACCTAATATTTGTTTAATTAACCATATGTTATAAAAAGGCGTAATAAAATATGAACTTGACGCTAAAAGACTTAAAAACATCTAAATTGTGTTATGTAACAAATAGAATATATGTACGATACTTGGATTTCGCGAGAATGCCTTTTAAGTTTATAATTATGTTAATGATTTATTTAATTTTTATACAAACAACTATATTTATAGAAATATAGATCAATATTTATTAATTATTTCTTACTTTCGATCATCAATAATACTAAATTTCTGTGTTTAATACTAAGGAGCTGTGGAGCTGTATTAACATAAATTATAGTCTCCGCCTTTCTGATTTTAAGCCTTACATGGTCACCCCACCTATAATATATACACTGATCACGTATATAGGCTCTTATAGCCACCCCGCGGGATTCTTGATGGTGCGCGACGAATCATGACTGTATCTTGGTAGTTTAGTTTAACGAAACCGACATGTCCTGCGCTTATGTTCTGGCTATTATCACAATTTCCTTGGCCACTTTGTTTATGAATTCATTTTAAGCGAGATAATTACTTCATTTGGGAGACTCCCAGACTCGGGGAGTTGTGGTCACAACTGCTGCATAATACCGCCACTATGGGTACAATTTGTCCGCAGATCCATCTTAGATATTGTAAATTATTAAAGAAGGTGTAAATTATGATTTATAAATACTTCAGAAATTTAAACAAAATTGACTTTCTTTAGACAATAAATATATTTGGTAATTAGTTGACTTATAAATTCCTCAAAGTAATTCAGCAATAAATAAATAACCAAATGTATTATAAAAATGTTTAACATATTGTATAAGAATTATATTAGCTGCCAATATAAATGTATCGTCAAACAAATTCCGGTGCTAAATATTCGAGTTTTGGATACATACATTCATATATATATGTGTATCTATGTACTACACACGTTGAGTTAATATGATTATTCTCACCACAGAGTAAATAAAAGTCGACAGAGTTGTCGCTCTACACTGTACACATAAGTGCAGAGTGCAGTTACAAAAGTATGTTTCATTATTCCATATATATATGCTTCTATTACAATGAAATTAATTGGTTCTAATTTAGTTGAGAATTATCGAAATATTTTCAAAATATTACTATACAAATAACATATAGTAACATATTGCTCTAATCTAGAGTTAGAATTCTTATATATTCTGGCTGATCTGCACCCACTAAATATAATTATATTAAGCGATTAAATATTATAATGCACGCGCGAGTATTGAAATAATTCTAGGTTATATTAGCTATATTATAGGGAACAAATTTAGGAACATATTGGTATATTAAAGCAATTAAAATTGATCATTAATTAATTAAAATAATTAACTAACTATAGAGTATGTTTTAGAGTATGTTTTCTAACTATATCTAAATGTTATTTTAGGCCATATAAATAAATTATTTAGCTAGGAACAATTTTATCACTTTAGTTATTCCAATCACACATAGCTGCCTATATTTTATTCCTCCTCTGATTCTTTTACTATCATACTCCTTTATATACTCCCAAACCTCTTTTTACATCAGTGATTCCTCAACCATCATATATTTTTATTATTTAACAAAACTAAAACAGAAGGCATTCGATTAAATTCAAACTTGCTTGTCATACTTCAATCATTTTAATAATTGTAATGTATAAACCACGAAAGTTCAATAACCACACGACGACTATTTTTAGTAAATTAGGCGCCCCAATTTAAAGCAGTCTAATGGACGTTCATTTTACTGTTCATAGACCTATCATATTTTATAGCAGTGATATATTATAAAGGTCAGACGATCAACAACGTACAATGATTAATTTTTAAAATTAAAAATAAATTTGAAAGTTTTCAATATATTTTAAATTTGTATTATTTTTTTAGGATATATCTTTCCTGTGCTGTTCATTTAACCACTGATGTTGTTGTCGTGGGGCGATAGACTCGTCACGCCAGTCTGAATGTCTGACGCTCATACGAAGCAAAGAATACCACCGGATAAGTGACAACTAATTATACATGTCAAGTAGAAGCTCGACTCGATGACTGCACGATACGCAGCCAGCCGGCGTAGTGACCACTATACGAGCCAGAATGGCGGCATCTCTTCTGTTGAGGTCGTTTGGTTTTCCATAACTTCCACAGTATACTGACTTGTATCTGATTAAAATGACATATACGTATAGCATCATAAGAAAACATATACAAGAACTGAACAGGCACCAATAATTACATGCATATTTTGGAACATTCGCGTGAGTTAACAGAGGTTTAACCAACGTGAGTCAATTTCTTTTAAAAGAATATATAAGTTAAACGAAGTTTTAAAAAATTAACAGAAACTCAAATGTTTGACATTTTTATTTTTTAAGTTTAAAGTCAACAAACAAACAATCATTCTTGGTCTTAAAATTAATAATTAAATTATTTCACGATATCTGTATAAGTTCGTTTTTTGGCTCAATCCAATTTATTGCTTGATTTATTATATATTTATTTGTTTTTTTCGAAAAAATTATTAAACATTTTTGTTTTGGCGCGCAAGCGCTTAGCATCGGGCAAATGGCGCTGTCGTTCTAAAACGTGTGTAAATAATTGCATTTTTTCAAAGAAAGGTAAGGTGTTATAGTTTTCATTAAATTATTCACTTTAATTAATTTAATTTCCATTTTTTTAATTATTGTAATTAAGTTGTATAGAAATCTTTTCATATTGACAATGTCATTTCAATAAGATCTTAGATATATAGGTAAAGTCAATTAAAAGCACTAGCTGTTGATGATTGTAGTTTATTAATGTTTATTACCGCTACTTAATGTCAATAAGATCTAATGATTTGTTTATGTGACTATAAATTATAATATGTCTTAATATAAGTTAACTATACGTATAGGTAATACTAATAGCTATTATAGTTCTACTACTAGAATTTTTTTATATGGATTTTAAAATGTGTTTTTATATAAATTTTGCAAGGATAGTGAAAACATATATCAATGTAGATATCATACTATTACTATAAAGTATAAGATATAGTCAGGGAAATTTATGTTTAGTCATGGAAATTAATTTCAATCATCTGCTATATGAATCATGCTCTAGTAATAGAATCTACTGTCTAGACCTAGTGACTAGCAACTAGCAACTTGAACTTGTATTTATTAAGACAAAAGAGTTTAACTGGGGCCCTCTATGACTGATAACTTGAACTGAGGGTCCCTCCCATTAATATTATGTCTATATAGTATGAGTGAGTATGAGTTAATAACTAAGTCACTAAGTGAGGCAGAGTATTATAGTTATACTTTAATTGTTTCCCCTGTGCCTGGGGTCATGGATATGTCATGTGACCTGTTGCCAGAGGCTAAGTCAGCATTTTAGTTTAATAGTCCGTTGAAATTAGATCAAGATGTGGCTTGGCCTTGAAGTTGAGTGTTAACTTTGTTAACTTTGAGCATTTCTTCAGGTTTTTAACTGGAAGCCAAATTATTTGTGTCAAAGACAAAGAATAAGTCTGTGATATTCAGAACTTATCTGGAGATGGAGTATGATATTGCTAATAATATTAGTAATGCTAGTGCTACTAGTTCTGAATATCACAGAC
>JAYRBW010005609.1:0-13673 GCA_036023295.1 Invenusta paracnida | reverse complement strand
AGCTTAGAGAAACTTTTTCAACTGAATAAAGGCGCCTTTATAAGCAAATATAAAAATTAAATTAATAAGCATTAGGCACGGGGGTGCTAAAGCACCCCAGCACCCCCTTGCCTACGGCCCTGTATATATAGATATATATTTACTAAAATGTTCACTAGTAGGTATGGGGTGGCAGAAAACCTAGAAAAACTCACTAGTATTTGTAAAATATTTATTTGTGAAATGTATCGCGTTACTCAAGAATCATTCGTCAAAATAATTGTTCTACTGATACATATCAGATAAATATTAAAAATGCAAATGAGTACCCATCACTGATAATTGTGTGCTAATTTGATATGTTTAAACAAATAATCAATTAATATAAGCCTTTACGAAAAATATAATAAAAACACAAAATAAAAAAGAATAATAATAATGGCAATAGAACTATATATTACTGTATAATAAAGGTACGACAGTATAGTGTTTTTGATATATGTACAAATATAATATAATAAGGAATAATAAATAATTTATTGTCACTAACGATACGAAAATAATGACTTATAGATCATATCAGTAAATAATTTAAAATTAGATTTAAAACTATATATGCCAAAACAATTTTTTTTAAATTGATTAAAAAAAACAATTAATTTTTTGGCACGAAAAAACACAGAATGAAACATTTTTATAAAGGAATATATGTAGGTACAAATGCAGACTATACATAGAAATAAAGTCAAATAAATATTAAATAAAAGAATAAATAAACGAAACATACATTTATACAATCACAATCTAATAAATTGAGCAAATTATTAAAAAATAAATAAAGTTATAACGTATACAAAACAACAAATTATTTCAAACAAAACTAAATCAAATGCTTCAAATTTCAATAAATCATTGGTTGCTAACGCAGTCTAAACTTCAGATGTTAAAATTAAGAATCATATTTTTTTGTTTACTACTTATTTCCTAATTATAAATTTATCTATTACTCTTTTATTAACTTAAAATGGGTATGTACAACAGTGTATTATTTCACAAGTCATTTACTTTGAAAAAGATTTAAATTCAAAAATAAATTCTTTATATTTACTTCGGTCTACTTAAAAACAAAAGTTTAATTATTAATTCCATATATTTATGCCGCAAATGTATACATTTTACAATTAAAATTATTAATAGTTGACAAATGTCAAATTTTAAGTTTATAATCAATATTACTTTATACGATAGAATAAGTATGTAAAACAATTTTTTTTAAATATAACTTTAATGATAATATTTCAGAAATTTGTAACAATTTTTATTGGGTGGCATAATAAATAACATACGACACATTCCGAAAAATTAACTGAATTACAACTCTTGCCATCCTACTAAAACTATATTAACGCGTAAACCTTACATTTTGCGGAATTGCATTTCATAAAGCATTATTGTTGAATGATAATAATTAGCCATTACTACATTATCCGTAAACTATGATTCAACAAAATATCAACTGTGTAATTTAAATCAGTAATAGTTAATTTTAAATTTTAACCAACTTGATTTTAGTTCTTAATTAAAAGTACGAATGCTTAGTATTAATTAGCTGTATACATTAAAAATATCTGAGCTACAAATATTAAGTTACTTTTGCCGAAAACCTATTTATTAACCGTTTTAAATTTTAATAAATAATACATTTATTTTTATATTTATTTGTTCTATTTGAAGAGCCATATGCAGCACACACCAATTTTACTTAATTTACTCAAGTAAAAGAGTTAGTAAACAATTGCAATTAAAAATCAGTGCATTATTATAATAAAATTTCACTTACGTAATGTATTTTTGTGACAGGTATTAATCATTATTAGTCTGTGGTCATCACCGATATTTTTTTGCAATATTGTATTTTTTAACTATTCAATATCTATTCTATTCGTTTAAAGCATTAAAAATTCCAAATAGAATGCGTTTTTTATAAAAAATATTTATGTAAATAATATTATCAGCCTTCATCCTTCTATGTATATGCATTTTCCAAACTATACCTAACTAAACTAACTTTCTCTGACTTTGTAATCGGTCATGTTTTAAATCAGTACAGTCAATTAGCAATTAGTTTCAAAATTCTAGCTGATAGTATGGGTTGAAAAGTAATATTTTGGTTGTCTCATCAGCAAACATTATAATCAATGTATTATTTCAAATTATATACTTTACATAACTTTTCGTCCTTAATTGGTTATAAAATATGCTCTTTATATACATCAAAGCGGTGACATCAATAGAAACAATGTTTTAGTCAAATTATTTTTACATATCAAAATCTTCTGTATTTCCATTTTATAGACAAATATATTATAGAAATAAATATAGATGTTTAAAATAATGCTTATGCATTAGTTAAATCCTTTTAAGTCGTTATGAAAATAAAAAAAGTCTTAAAATATAGACATATATAATACGAGTGCGTACATTTCTGTTTTGCATACCTACATATTTACCTTATTATCGTACAACATACATTATGCAATTTAATTTTTGATTATTTAGATCAATTTAGCATAATTAGATTTCAGAAGATTACACATACATGCGCTTGACTCTTTTGAAGCTAATTGTAACATTTTCACTAATCAAATAAATACTAATGTTGAGTGTAACGTTTATGGTTTATGTCTACAATTCCCAATGTGTTTCTGTCATTAAAGAGACCATTATGAAACTTGTAAGTTTGGTAACATTTGTATTAACAAGAAATATTTTTTTAGACTTTTATATAATGTTACGTTGTAGATTTCGCATTGCTTGTTTCAATTTTAATAAATTTTACTTTGCACTGATTTTAGTCAAAATGCTTTCATTTAAATAAGTTCAACCGTTACGGCACTTACTAATTTCTTTGGTAATATCCGATTATTTAATAATATATTTCATTCCAGCTTTATTATATTATATTGAAATAACACTGATCATATTTCTGTTTGGTAAATTTTTCCATTCTATATAAATATAATATGTAGCATTTTACAAGTATTTAGGTATATGTCAATCTAAAATATTAAATATTGTTAACCTATTTTTTAAACATTATATTTATTTTTTATTTTCTAATTTATATTTTTATTCTAGTATTGAGGTTATTGTTCTTTGTAAAATTTAATAATTATATGTGAATATTTCTAAACATCACTTAGTTCAATTTATCTATATGACAATATTGCCAACATTTTACAGCCCATTTAATAAATAGCATATATCTAAGCATAAAATACAAACAAACGTAATGTTGTAAATATCGCGATATTATTAGAGAAATTTATTTATCTGTAAAAACTGTATGTTTGCAATTATTAAATTAATTAGTCCAGAAGCATTAGAGAGAAAAAGGTGTTGTGAAGCTGATTATTTTCCTGAATAGCTGAGTAATATCATCCTAAATAACGTACAAAAATATTAAGTTCACTTGGAGCTAAACTAAGAAAGTGAATTTAAGTAAACCAAGCATTAAATTTATAGCATAATAAATCAAATATTGACAACAAAACCAACTAAATACATACATATTGATAGTGTTTTTACTAGAAATAGCTTTTTTTTCTAGACGGCACTAGATCGCTAGTGCCTTCGCCCAGGGATCTAGTATCTATGTCAATAACTCCTCTTCTCAACTCTTCCAGTGTACAGGTGATGAACTTGGCATTGGGCTCCTCAAATCAGACCCCGGCATCATCACACGGCCCACAGACGAACTCCTCGTTGCCATGAAAGCCATGGCTATCATAGCGGTGGCCACACGCGTCAACAGGGCTGACCTGGTTCTCCTTCGCCAAGACCCTGATGAAACGTTTCGATCCACCCTCCCACCACTATCCCACTTCATTGGCAAGATAGCGTACATCAAGATCTCTTGTATGATGAGGCTCTTAGCGTTATTGAAAGGGTGCCATACGGTGAAGCAGTGTCAAACTATGCGCAGCTCCGTGAAACAAAGAGGCCTTTTAGACCATTTCTCGGTCCCAAAGCACAATTTTTATGGTCACCTGAACTGGAGTCAGCATTTTAATCCTCGAAATGCGAGATCATTGAGGCAATCAAGAAGGGGTAGAAATTGTTGACCTCAAGCAACGAACTTGCCTTCGACCTGACTGGTCGAAACTTGAAATTGGCTATTTTCTCAGTCAAAAACATTGTGACTGTGCAGCATTTTTACCGGGTTGCTGCTACGACGGATGGAAGATCACACTCTCAGGTTCTCGATTCCTTTCTTTGGCTGAATGGCGGTATGCTCCCATAGAGGTAGGGGCATTAGCGGTTGCTTAGGGACTGGAGCAGTCACGTTATTTTACTCAGGGTTGTGTCGATTTAGTCGTTGTTACTGATCATAAAACTCTGACAAAAAATTCTCAGTGATCGACCACTCGACGAGATAAGCAATTCTTGCCTATTCCGCCTTAAACAACAAATTTTACTTTGGCATTTTGATATTGCGCACATGTCCGGTGAGTCTAACACCGCCGCCGATGCCACATCATGTCATCCATCACCGAGTACTTATGAGCAAGCCTCTCTCTTAGGTCTAGCATGGATACTGCCAAGTGCGCCTTGACGGCAGCCATTTCTCGTGATGCCTCATCTTTCACAGCTCTTTCCTGGGAACGTATTGCCAATTAAACTATGCTGGATCCTGGTATGCGTAGGCTTATGGAAGCTATCGAGGAAGGCTTTCCAGAAAATCGTCGAGCAACCGATGACACCATATCAGCTTTCTGGACGTACCGTGAGAGCCTCTGCGTATCGGACGGGGCCATTTTGTACCAGCATCTAGTGGTGATTCCTCCATCCCTCCGTGACGAAATCCTTCATAACAGAATAACAGAATTCGGCCCACCAACTAGGAGTATCTTAATGATGGTATCTTGTTCTGGTCAGTAATGTCTGCTTTCAGGTGACCCGTGATAGATGCTCCTCCTACGTCACGTCAAAGCTACACCATCACAAGAAGTGACACCACCTGCCACTTGTGATATGCCTTCTACTCCATTTGAGTCCATATTTGCAGACTTCTGTGAATATGGTGAATGTCATTATCTTGTAATCGGTGATCGTTTGTCGGACTGGGTCGAAATTTATAGAACACCTCCTGGAATGTCTAAAGCTGGCCCTGCGGGTCACATCAATTGCTTACTTAACATGTTTGCCACATTTGGTGTCCCAGAAGTTCTTTCTAGTGATATAGGTTCTGAATTCACGGCGTCTCAGAAACAAGCCTTTTGTCACGCTGGGGCGTTCGTCGTCGAATTTCATCAGCCTCTTTCACCCAGTCCAATGGTCGCGCGGAAGTTGCTGTCAAGAAAGCGAAACATACATTGATGGACAATATAGATCCAACAGGCAATTTGGATAACGGGAGAGCTATTTGGATATTACTGAGAGCTATATTACAACTTCGTAACTTCGTAAATTGTAGCGTGTCCCCAGCAGAGATCATTTACGGAAGGTCCATCCAGGATGCCTTCTCCTTCGTCAAGAGACGTGCCAAATTTGAAAACCATTCTGTTCGCCCAATGTGGCATGAGGACTGGTTGGCTATTTATGTTATTTATCATATTTTCAGTCAAGCAAAACAATTACTCCTAAAACCTAATCCAGTATACTTTTATTTTTTTATAATTAAACAATCCTTAAACGAGTATAGGGATCAAAGTTCCCAATAGTAACAGTATATAATATTTAGGCCCTTAAATATTCCAAATTCAGTAAAACAAAGTCATCACCTATTATTCGCCAACACGCGGTTAGAACAATTTTAGCGTATGACAAAGCGGTATAACATTTTGGATGTTATGCAGCTTCCCTCTGCGACCATCTTGTTCCAGATAGATTCTAGATAGACCCAGATCCCAGCTGCCTCGCCAATATGAGGTCCATGACGAAATTGGTGGCCACAAGCCGAACGGCTCCTCCTGGATTAAAAATGGAAAACAACAACACTAACCATATTCTTACCCGAATATAGTGTGCTTATTGAGAATGCAGTGAAATGTGAAAATTCTACACTAGACTTTATCAAATCAGAAAGAAGGAATGTCATGAAAAAGGCTGACTGAACTCATTGCTCATATATATGAGCATTGTTATGATATATTGTTATATTTATTCACCGACATTTATGAATAAACTAACTTTGATAGGATAGTTGACGGGTTTGGAAAACAAATATCTAGAAGAATGCTTTAGAATAATCCTATTCAGTAACTAATTATTTGATAATAAATTGATTGTAAAAAATTAGTGGGATATAAATAATATATTATAATAAAATAAATTAGTAATACACCACTTTTGATGAGCAATGAGACTTCAATCGACTTTTGATTTAAAATTGAGAAGCGATTCTCTACTTACACCTTCTCACACCGAGCAAAGAATAAAGTATTAATTTTTCTATGCTCTCACATACGATCTAGCTTGATATATTGATACGCCCTGTATTAATATCAATAATAATATTGATATTGATTAAGTAAAAAGATTATAGCAAAACTTTTGGGAAAAACCACAGAATAATGATACATTATCATTAATCTACGGGAAAATCTATAAAATTGCGGTGCTTCGTTTCCAATAAATTTTTGGGATTGTAAATCTAGCTTTAGACGACATCGTAGCATCGTCAAGCCAAAACAATAACGTCAGCGATTAGCAAGAGTAATGCTATAGAAGCTCTAATTAAGTGTAATTAAACATAGAGTATTGACTTTTGACATCACGTCAGTATAACCATAGAGTAATTAAATACAGTGTTGACTCTTATTGATTTCATATACATCGCGCTGTAAATCGTCGTATATAAAACTCGTTTTATTTTAATAAATTTTATGTAAATGGGTTACAAAATAGTACACAGCAAAAAATATGACGGAAACATAACGCTTAATCAAAATATACCGTCATGTCAATCGTTATGTTTGCCGTTATGTTCCTTAAAAATAAGGGTATGCGAGAAAATACTTTAACAATTACATGTAAATCAGTATAAGCGTTATGTTTATATACCTGGGGGAGGGGGGAGTGGACACTCGATTGGAGAAGTGCAGATATATAACAATGGTGTCACATAAAATACGTTGAGAGAATGAGTCAGCGCCTTTAGGCAAGATAGTCTATAATTTACCTGGACATCTAAATACTGTTGGCCGGAAGGCTGTAGTATGAACAATATAATATAGTAGAAAGCCGAGTCATATTAGACATGCGATGTAAACTATAAGAAACTCTTTCTATACAATTCGATTGTTTTGTGTAAAGTAACAAGTAAACAGCTTTACACAAATTGATTTTATTGATAGTTTATTAAATAAGATAGATATATTATTTTCAATAAAAACAAGAACAAGTATTCTGTCTATTGTTTGAGGATATGATTTTCGATTACTTGACTTTGTCACGTTTTAGTGAACCTGCATATACACAAATCACAGAGCCTTTATGCATGTTTTTCTTTCTTTATATAAAGACATTTTTACGCATTTTTCCTGAATGCGGGTATTTCACTTGCCCGTTATAGTCTACATTCGAACAAATTATTTAGGAAACTAATACGTACCTCATTTTTTAATAATTTGATAATGGGTAAGTAGATTGAATTGAATTATATATCTATGATGCATTTTTTTCATAATCTTAGAAATCTAAGAACTTAATAATGATTTATCTAACAGCATTTTATACAATGTTTCTGTGGATTTAAGAAATTACAGTATTTAGATTACAGCAATCTTTTGACTATATTGGAAATATATATTAATCAGTGTATTTAATTTAAATTATAAAAGCAAAATAATTGTGGTAAAAACCATAGAGTAGTGAATATTTTATTCTTTACTCTGTGGTTAGAACCTTTAAAATAAATACTGAAACATGAAATAATTGTTTTTATACATATAAATATATATCTTTGCTTCTAGGGAATAAAAAATAAAGCTTAGGAAACGTTTTAAGCGCGCATTCTATAGCATTTATCATTTTAAAATTAACTAATATTCATATTTAAAAACAAATTGGGATTTTAATATTTGATGGTGAATTTCTTGCCTAAATAAAATAGCATGCATTTCATAGTTACAAAAGTAGCAACATAAAAATGTAAATACATTTTTTCATATATATCAGAAGAACTAGTGAAATTATCTATTTTAATAAATGATGAATCTCCAGATATATTCTGTAAATTTATATAGTAGGTACATTTCATTGTTAAATATAAGAAAAACTTTAACGTAATCTAATGACATATGCTCGTAAGTTTGGGTGCCTATTAAGTTCCCTTGTATATTTAATATGTTGTATGTTATTGTATGCATTCTGATCCTGCTGGTATAAGAATAGTCTTTTATAGAATCATACTCGAAGTAAGATAAACTGTCAGAGAAATGTTAAATTATAAAGATATTATGATAAAGTATGAATTTAAAAGTTGATAATACGGTTTCCTTAGAGTTTTATGTAAGTGAAGAAATTAGGAGCTAATCTCTTGAGGAGTTTGTAGGAACCAATTTGCTGTATACGAGAAAAGAAAAACACATTTGGTTCCTCGACTCTCTGTCAGGGGAACTAAAATGTTAAAGAATTATACGCAATTAGATAAAAATAAATACAGTTGCTTTAACATTAAAAACATTAGGGTAATGATTTCTATGTCCTGACTCTCATCCAATAAATATAAATAATGAAGTAATTATGTCCACGTATTGAAATGAAACAAGAGAGACATTTTGGAGCATATCAAAATTGTGGTATTTAGTCATTAAATTGCAATTATACATTAGATACCTATCACTATAATTATTCTAGGCCCTGCAAATTAATTAGCTAAGTATTTATTCTCACTGTTCTAATTTACCAAACAAAATAAGGAAGTATTCCTCCTCTGATTCCTTTTCTCTCGAACACCTTAATCCTATCAACCTTCACATTCCTCAAGCGATTATCTAATAATTATTTCCTCTCTTATACAAAAACTGTATGGAAACGGCCTTAACAGATTTTAAATTCAAATCTTTAGAATCTAACATTTCTCTCACCGATTATATCTTACCTCCAGCATAATAAAAAATAGAATATTCCCAACAACCGCACCGTCCACTCGGGTCACATCATATTACAGTATATTACACATACAGGGGAACTCAACAGACACCTAAAGACACATGCGTATACGTTTGGTTGAAACAATGGCACGAGGTAACACAATAGAATGTGATAACTAATTAATTAATTGGTCTTCAATTTATTAATTGATCTCTATTCAATAATGATATGGTTTATAGAAATTTATGAACAATGATAAAGATAATAATGTTAATGATGATTATATATATTGTATAAGAAATATTGAATGAAATCAAATCATTACCACATTTTTGCAGATACCATTGTTATTCAAACTAAGATGCGAAAAAGGGGATGTCTGATATCTATCCCCCTTCTCTTAATAGTAACTTATACTGCGGGAGGTCCAGGTAATTGTTACGTAATATTTTGGTAATTGAAGATTTTAAATATGATAATATTATTTAATATTTAATGGCAGTATATCGTATTTTAGTGAAAACTATTTCTCATGATCACTTTAAGCAAAATATTAATATAAATTAAGGTATATTAAGTTAGAATAATAGTAGATATCAATAAATAATTTCCATCCACTCCTTTGACTAAAACTAAAAGTCTAAAATAAATTAAATATGTACAGATAATTATTAAATTATTAAATTTGAAATTTATTTGATTTTGCAATACTTTTGTTATTAATAGACGTTTATTTTGGTCAATTATGATTTGATGAGTTTGATAAAATTAATAACTTTGAATAATTATAAATTGCAGGAATTAAAGATTACATTCTTGTTAGTTTATAGTATATATAGATTCAATTGTATGTATACGAATGTATGACAAAACCATCGAATGTACTTTTACAGAAAAGTATATTTAGTACACTATTTAATCTATCACAACTTATGCAGGTACGCATAAAAAGTAAACAGAATACGGGCTTCTTTACATATTTTCAGTGGGTCCTAGAAGTGGCCGAGACTGTGATTTTGTTGAAAATGCAATGAACGCTGTTATGCAGGAGAAGGTAGCATACAGGAAAATTCTAACTGCTCTCAAAATTTACAGCAATTCCAAATCAGAGACACTTATTGCTTTAGAAAACACGGTAAGCAAATATAATTGTTAGATATATATTATTAAAACACAAAGGATATTATACATCTAAACGTTTTCTATTTTTACCGAATTTTTTGGAGTTATGTTTTAGATTTACTGTTTGTTTATTTCTTTCTATAAGTCTATTCATTATTATTATTATTATATTTCATGGAAACATTTTTATTAATGAATAATATGCAATCATAAAGGATTATTTTATTAACCATGTTGTTCAATTATACCGTAAGTAATATTTATCATTCTAATAATCATTGCTCCATATTAACAGAACGGCGGAATTTTCTATTAAAGAAAAGTCCATGGAATATTATTTGCTTATGACAATCTGGAGAAAAGCAAACGGTTATTGACAGAAAAATAAATAAAAAACCCGCTAGCATCAATTGTTCTAAGATATCGGTACTTAAATTTGATAAAAACAGATACTTTGGTTGCAGATCGTCCTAAATCTAGTCGACACTTAACCGCAGAAAACGTAGACAACAAGGAAAATATTACGCAAACTGTTTGAAACAATTTAAATATTACCACAGAGAATACCTACTAGCTCAAGAGACTTCGATATGCAAATCTTCTGTCCATCGAATAATGAAAAAGGAAAAGTTACATCCTTGTATATATGCCACACTATTCAAAGCTATACATTATATATAGTGACAGTGATAGGAAAGTATAGATCGTTTTGTGTTAGCAATCAACGAAAGATTCAATGCAAGTCTACTAAGATTCTTCAGAACACACAAAGCATTGCGAAATTAAACAACTTTGAATGCATTAAAAAATTATTAATACATATTAAATAATCGATTAAAAATAATCAATTGTTGGATAAATTAATAATGATGAAATAGCTACTTTGGATAGTGTTTATACACGTACATTTGTAACATAAAAATAGAGTAAAATGTACAATCCGTTCAATTTGAGTAGTTGTTAAAAATTAGGAGGAGCTCCTCAAAATTGAAAATAGTTGTATGAATTGAAACAGTTCTATAACCGAAGATATATATCAATTTATTCAATTTATTCAGTAGATATTTCTTGGAGTTTTGAAACTATTTCAACAGTATACTTTTTCAGAAGCATTTGGAGGAGCCCATCCTTTTAAGTTAGGAGGATTTTAGCATTCCACCCTAACATTTTCATTTATTTATCTTAACTGTCTTTTATTTCTAATGTCTGAGTAAAAAAGTTTGAACCAACCTATCTTTATATTTCAAGACAATTACATTTTATACTAAATAAAGGATATATTACTGATTAAAATAATGTAAAGATAATATTTATTTTGAGTAGTAAACATAGTTATTTCTAAATATTATTGTTTACCGTAGTTTACCGGGAAATTAACCACTATACAGTATTGTTTCAAAAAGCCCCAAATCATATGCTGATTCAGAAGTATTTATTTTGCATAATGGTAGTGAACGTATAAGTAAGCGGGGTAAGTCTAATAAGCGCGAATAAATTTGTAATAAAATCGATTAAAATATAATTATAGTAATTCCATTTTATGAATGGAGGTTGAACATATAAAAGTCAAATCAGGTCAGGTGATGTTTAGCCAGGACATCATGTGTCTCCCGCATAGATATTGCACTAATCTAAGACACTATATATACAATATCTCCCGTTAATGACTCAGATCATCTGAGTTACTAAATAATCGGCTGAATAATACTAATTTAAGAATTTTGCTAATCGCCGCATACCCGAGCCTCATAAAGAGCGAAACGCGTCTGGCATTTGAGTATGCGGTGATTGACAAAATTCTTAAATTAATATGAAAGTTATATAATATGTATAAATACAACCACGTCGGAAAGAAACGCAACACATTGTTTGAATATAAATATTTTCATTAAAAATATATTATTTAATCACACAATCAAACAGATTCCAGCACAATATTTCTGACATTATGTAAGAATTTCGTCATGATATCATGTATATAAAATAAAATTAATAAAATTAATAACATTTTTTACATATTATCTATAAAACATTAAAATAAAAGAATATTTGAAAATGTTCAATAAAATAAGCGCTTTGCGTTTCTTTCTGACGGGGGTTGTATACATATACTTATTTGGATACTAATTAACCTTCAATAAAAAAATTATTACTATTCCAATCAATTTTACTACAAACTTTTTTGCAACACTGTGCACTAGCTTTCCCCACAAAGCTTTGTTCCTTACCACCTGTCTTATAATTACACATATAATTGTAACTCTGTATGAGAAACATGTCTTACTAGGTTATACGTATATATATACGTTTATGCGGATGAAATACCAAATATATAACGTTATAATAATACTAGGCAATAATTGTTTCTCAACTAGTCAGCATATAAAGGCCTTTATTTTAAGTTATTTTATATATTTATCAGCTAAGGTAATAAATATTTTATGGTATTATGAACAAGAATTAGATACAAATAAACATTAAAATAATTAAAGTTAATAAAAAAGCAAACATAATCAGTGTGTGTAATTTTAACTCGTCAATGAAATATATAACTATTTTATGTAATTTAAATTACAAATAATCAAATAATACATCATAAATAATAACAGTCTTAGTTAAATATCCTGCATGTTTGTAATGAGCTTAAAGTGATTATTTTACATATGGTATTTGAAATTATTATTTACAATTGGTTGAATTATTAAATTAGTAATAATTTTGCCATCATGTAATTGAAATTATTTAGTATATTATATGAATATACTATTTTTCCCTCCCTTTTGTATTTTAGTTGAGAGTATGTGCGAAAGAGGTTGTGGATCCCAACGCAGTATCTTTGGATAAAAGCAAGGGTTGCCAAGCCTTGGTTCAAGGAATCAAATCCTACTGCGCAAAAATTAAAATTGACTGCGACCCGTGGATATATAAGACGTATAAAAGATTGACGTCTTTTGTCAAGTCTAAGCGGGATTTGAGGCTCCTTCGAGATGGAGTACTTCATGTGAGTACTGAATTGGAGAAAGTTTACTGGAGAAGTTAATAGAAGGAAGTAATAAAAAAAAAAAAATAGCAGACTAAGAAAATATAAAAACACGACTTTTCATTTCCGTTTCTGTCAAAATTAAAAAATCTAATTGCTTTAAATAGCTTTCTAAATTATTGTTCTATAGTACATATTATTTTTCATTGGTATGTTAAACATGTAAAATAAGACGGATATATCGATTTTATAGATACGTATTAGCATGCGTTTTCAGAGATATGGTTATTTTTGTATTTATTTTTATTATTATTATTTTTTGATTATTAAATGATTATACAAAGTAATATTTTCACTCTTATCGATTTCATATACATCGCGCTGTAAATCGTAGTATATAAAAAATCGTTTTAAGCTAATAAATTTTATGTAAATGAGAAGGTAAAAAGTAGTATTAAATATTTTGATTAAATTAATTTTAAGAACAAATATA